>ONZK01004509.1:23217-36920 GCA_900322385.1 Pharnaceum exiguum | reverse complement strand
TCCTCATCGCCTCTGTTATCCCCCCCCCCCCCATCCACGTTCACAGAAATTTTCTCCGGTAATCCATTACTGCTGCAGTTAATCTTCCCTATGGTTGCTCCATCAATCACTTCCCCAAATTCATTCGAATGATTGTTCTGGGCATTTTTCACAGGATTTTCCATCTAATTAGTTGTGCGTGTCGTTCATCACGAACAATTAAAAGCTTAAATTCTGTTCTTTGCTATACCCTTTGCAGACTGTGAAGCACTTCAGTTTACCATTCTTAATCTTCTAGTTTTGCGTCTGCACTATTGGAACACAACATGGCGATTAGTTGCTCACAACCTCTTTCCACCTCCATTTGTGTTAAATTCACTACGTAGCTTGGAGAGTTTCTTCACAGGTTTTTATCTGTGACCAAGATAACAGAAAGGGTGCGATAGAACTTTGCAAGTTGCCTGGCCAATCCTTGAGCTTTAGCTAGTCAAGTAGTCAACAGTAGCAATTTGATGTCTGTCACTATTCCATGCAAACCTTTTGCGTCACTGAGTGACCAAAAGCTTCTTATGCAAGCTTATATCAGTCTGTCAGTCCTATGCATTCCCAAGTTATACTTTACATTTTCTTTGAAGGGTACAGTGGTTGCTGCCCTTTACATCCATTTCTCCCGGGGTCTTTTTCCTGTGTGCATTTGTGCCTTTGTTAAATTGAAAGATTGGAATATTTTTTAGAAAAGAGAAAGGGTATAGACTATGGACTGAATACTTTAACCACAGCCATCTATATAAGAACAAAGGTGGACAGGTGGTGTTCAAGAATGTTCAAATTATAGCTGGATTAAGCTCATGAATCACATTATGAAACTTTGGGAGCGTGTAATCGAGCATTAGTTAAGGAGTGATGTTAAGGTGTTAGAAAAACAATTTTGGTTTATGGTAGGTCGCTCTACTACCGAGGCGATTCACCTCTTGAGGCCAATGGTGGAGCAGTATAGAGATCACAAGAAAGATTTGCTATAGTGGCTTTGTCAGAAAAAGTAGTGTCGAAAAAGTATATTGACATTATAAAGGATATGTATGTGGGTAGTGACGATGATGGTACAGACTTGTTTAAGGGCGACCGAGGAGTTTCCTATTAGGATTGGTGTACATCAAGGGCCCGCACTAAGACCTTTTTTTGCCCTGGTTTTAGACGAGGTGACCCGTGACCAATTCAGGATGATGTACCATGGTGCATGATGTTTGCAACATCAGATGACATGATATTGTCTTTGTAGATGAGGCAAAGGTGGGTGCTAATGCGTAGCTGAAGAGGTGGCGTCATACGTTGGAGAGTAAGGGTTTCAAATTAAACGGCTGTAAGACGGTATATATGGAGTACAAATTTAGCCAAGTAAGGCGGACTACAGGAAGTGTAAGTTAGTTTGGCAAACTTGGGACTGTGGATCAGAGTGAGGTGAGGTGGCAATGGTTGGAAAGGTTCTCTCAATTAGTGATTGCTTTCCATATTTGGGATCTAATGACATTTATCCAAAAAGGAGAATTAGATGCAGGTTTTGATCATAGGGTTAAGGCAGGTTGGTTGAAATAGAGAAGCACAACGGACTTATTGTGTGACAGGGACATACCCCTCACGATGAAAGAAAAGTTCTACGGCAACTGTGTTGTATGGTAGAGTGTTGGGCTGTGAAAGGGGGGCATGTTCGAAAGATGAGTGTGGCTAAGGTGTGTATGCTGCATTGGATGAGTCATACAAGAAGGGATAAGGCGAGAAATGAGAAAATTGGAGAGATGGTTGGAGTAGCACCTAATGAACATAAAAGAGAGAGCATCATCTGCGTTGTTACGTGCAGTTGAAGAGAAGGCCTAGAGATGCTCCGTTGAGAAGGTTGGGTGAGTGAGAAAATATTGAGGGGTAGAAGATGATATTGGTTTAGTTGGATATGGCTCTACTTGGCTTGGACGAGGGGATGGTTGGACATAGAAGAAGGTGGAGAGAAATGATCCAAGAAAAGGATTGTTTTTGAAGATTACGGTGTTCAGTGTGTGTACGTGTGTGTGTTTGTTTTTTTTTATTTATTGTGTGGGTGGCGTGTGCTTGTACGTGTGGTTGAGTGTGTGCATTCCTTTTGTGTGATTGTATAGAGAGAGTGCATGTGTTTGTGTGTGCGTGTTTATGTTTGTGTCTTTCAAAATCTTTTTGGTCCATGTTAGTCTATACAATCGGAATGAGGTTAAGTTGATGTTGTTTATAAAACTGTGGCTTATTATTTGGCTTGTTCTCCTTTATTCCTCTATCTAATTCCGTTTTGGAGTGTTTTTTTTTCATATTTAGAACCCAGTTCATTTTAGGAGTTTGTAGTGAAGTTCTCAGTCTTAAGCGAAGCCCTAATCTGGATGAGAAAAGATGCATGTTTTACATTTGCTGACAATATATCAAATGTCCATTTACATTGTGGCGCCTAACCCCTTCTTAAATTTTGCAGGATTGTGTGAAACGAAGGGCAATGAAATCTTTGTTAGGCAACCCATATTGTTCTGAGGCAGCTTCAAAGGATGCTATGGAAGCAGTCTGGGATATTTGTTACAATGATACTCGGCCCTTCGATAGAGCTCCTTGAAACAGTCAGATTAGTTACTACTAGCATTTGGCTCATCATTTTTTGACAATCTGATAATAGTTATATTTCTGCTTCAACCTCATTTTATGTAGCATTGCCCCAAAATATTGAATTCCAGTGGACCCTTAAGGCTGTACCCTGACAGCACCCGATTTTGAGAGCTGCTGTGGGAAAAAGGATCCTCTTTACTATACCCTGGAAAACTGGAAGTGATATTCTCTTTGTATTGTCTCTTCAGGAGTGTAGTCTCTTCATATGACGCTTATCAGCACAAATTGTGCACCTTTGAATCTTTGATACATAGAAAGAACAACAATGAACGCATAGTAAATTTTTTGGATAAGTAGTAACTTCCACAAATGAAAGTACTACCTTTATAAATAAAAAAATAAAATAAACAAGTACTAGAAACCAAGATCATCGAAGTAGTTCGTACATAGAATGATCGAACAACAACCGAAGTAACTATATATTCATAAATCGGTAAATCAGCAAAAACATATATTGCGCAACTTGTGTAGCGACCATAATTTACAATATTAGGTTTGACAGCCAGAAGGTTATACAATTGCCGGTATGTTGACAGTTACAAAAATCACACACGGTCGTGTCACTATGCCTCTATACATCAAATCTAAGTATCTAACTCTTCAAAAAAAAAAAAAAAGTATCTAACTCGTCTAAACATATGGAGTTTTGAAAGACAGGAGGCGAGGGAGTCAGCATGTGGAAGACTGGGAACAATGAATAGAGAAAGATCTTTAGGGGGAAAAGAATGGAATTAGCTAGAATCAAAATCAAGCTATGGCAGTGGCACTATATCCTAAGCTGAAATGAGACCAATATAACCAGCAAGAACTGCTAGCAATGATGAAACAACGTATGCCCCCACAACGATAGATGCTTCTCGTATTCCATAAAGCTTTAGTAGGTGATGAAAGGATACATGGGATACGCAACGCCCTCCACGTATGCTCTTCATCTTTGTATATGACACCTGAGAATGAGATACAGCAATGGTTTATTACAACTATACAAGAATCAAAAAGACCTGGATTGATGACAAATTCACAAACCCCTGCCTAGAAAGTAAAGTCATGTAAGACACATTCATTCAACAAATACTCACAAAAGCCAGTCTAACACTTCTTGCATATCATGTCCTACTTAAGGCAACCATTTTTCTGGATCTTTGAAAAAAAAAATCTCAACAGACTAGAACCATTAGAACACCAATATGGCGTCGACTCCTTTTAGAACAAAATAATTATTCTTTTCACAATGGTTGTCATATCTCCTAATTTCATCACATGATTGCTTTATCTGCAAAGGGAATCAAGCAAATTATGATGTACAAATAGACAACTCTGGAACAAGATGGATTGGTTTTATCATGAAGCCAACGCTTATGTCACAAGGACGCCTTAAGGTTCAGTTAGATCAACAATTGTGAATGGATGACAACAAAGTACAAGGAATTTGACAAGTCTTCTATTGAAAATTCTAACACAGCATTCTTCTCAGTGAACCAAAAGCTTAACTCATGACGAGAGGGAAATATCATATTCAGAGCACTTCTCAATCATCAATGATCAAGATGTTATTTTCAGTAAATACCAACTGTGCGAAGTTAGCAACCAGTTTCCTTTCTTATCTTTTCTTAGTCAAACTCCAATTAGATATAAATGCTATTTTCGAATTACAGTAGAATGAAATGGACTTGGAAAATTGAAACTACGGCCTAATCAACGCAATATGCAGATGAACGAAATGTCCATAACTCGGGGTGCAGGATGCTAAAAAAATAGATGAAACTGCAGTATCATTGTCAGCGGCTCAGCGCCACTACAGAATTTAAAGATTGATTATTAATATATATACATTTGTTTGGTAAATGAGTGATTAAAGTTAGATACAGATATGAAGAAAGAGTTGACAGGTTGCCTACCAAATGAGTCAACCAAACAATTTCCTAACAAAATGACTTTCATCACGCAAACTACAGATTTGTAAAAGGCATTACCAGCTTATGAGATGATACTTTTTGAATGCAGAGAGAATAAATTTGCAAGGACAGATCACATCTTTTCATCCTTATTCTAATAGAAGACTTCGCACAGAAAAGTGCTGAAATCTGGAATGTTTTAGCAGTGTGATATACCTGCATTACCATTGAGACTGCTTCAAGGACAATGCATCCTGATGCGATAACCAGCGGAAAGAACATGCCACTGCATGAAGCCATAGCAGCAAGAGCGCCAGCTAATGCTAGTGATCCAGTATTACCCATATGTACCGATGCCTTGTGACGGTTGTGCAGAATAAACCCAACACAAGCTCCAGCCATTGACGAACCAAATATCGAAACATCTGCATTTAGAGACAGAAGAACATAAGAAAAAAATAA
Source organism: Pharnaceum exiguum (assembly GCA_900322385.1). Classification (NCBI taxonomy): domain Eukaryota; kingdom Viridiplantae; phylum Streptophyta; class Magnoliopsida; order Caryophyllales; family Molluginaceae; genus Pharnaceum; species Pharnaceum exiguum. Next base: position 31,911 of record ONZK01004509.1, on the reverse strand, counting down.
AATTCACACGCAGTATCTGATTCCAATAGTTATCACCAAGTTTAGTTTTCAAACAACCAACATCAGTAAATTTTGTCGGACGGTTCAAGAGCTCCTTGCATGCGTCGTAAATGTTTCACTGAGTGTCATCACAAGAGTTATCATGGAAGCTGCAGCTATAGTGGCCTTACATGTTGTTAATTTAACGAAAACCCGGCTATTCAAGCTTTGAATATCAGATATTCATCAACAAAATCATATTGCCAGAGTATCTGACGGAGAAAGTTCCACACACCAGAGAAACCTTTGCTTACTCACATAAAAGGCGCTCACGAAAATTTACAACATTAATGAGAGATTAAGAGTCGAATTCCAACCAAAAAATTTATTATCAGTCTTGTAAAAACTTGCACAAACACCATAACAAATCAAATCAGCTTTATCTTGTCTGTCACTGCAAGTCCAGCACATAATTAATGACCCTCATAGAAACAAGACAATCAGCAAAATCTAGCTTATTGAGTATGATGAACTCGATTCTAGTGTCAGCATTTTAATCAGAGCATAAGCATTAACAAGAACATGTCACACTTGTAGGAAATCTACACATAGAATAGAACCCGAAACAAGATTAAAAAAATATAGGCCTTGCAAGACCACACAAAAAGTCATATGCGCCTTTAACAAGAATAAAGGAAAGCAAAACATAATCTTAGGATATTTCACCACCGACAAGATAGACCATGTATGACGCAAATTCACAAGTTACGTTGCACATATCAACTTCAAATTTCTTCCGCTTTTGTTTTGTCATTGCCTTCAAAGGCTTGATAAGAAATCCATATATCTTGTCAAAGTATAAAGTTTTTATGCATGAAGGAAAGTGATCCATATTTCGCAACAAACACTAAGTTGGATTAGCTTTTCAAATGAATGTCTTCTAATCAAGGTCCCTGAGCTGAAGATACTTCAACTTAAGGTATCTTTCTAAGACCACAGGACATTCTAAAATAATGCACTGACCCGAACAAATCGGAAGCACTGCCACAGACATTCCAACAAATGCAAGCGCTGATGTACCACCAGCCAATCCATCCAAATCATTAATTAGCTTCTGTCCATGGGCCAACAGAATAAATGTCAATGTGGTCAAAAGGATGTAGCATTTCCCCAAGTTAATGAGACCAAAAGGTGAAGGTAGGGGAACCAACATTTTCCTGCAGAGAAAGATTCATTCAAGGGCGTCGTTATAACAGCAACATATGCATAGGTAAACCTACAAATGTAAAGATGCTGAAATGCAAAGACTAGATCCGGAAATGTAGATATAAGAGTGCCAAAACATGACAATACAAACAAATTATGGACAGTGAGCCGGAGCACCATCGTCCCCGCAGTGACTCAAACTATCAGAAAGGGAATCACGCTGGCAACCTCGGTTTCTCTTACAGGCGACAATACTAATAATTGACTTAGTAGCTAGAAGATAGTGGCATAAAAACAAGAAATCATGGTCATAACTCATAAGTGAAAACTAGACCTAGACACGGGGCGGGGTGAGTTATAAACGAGGCGAGTCGTAGAAGAGGTGACCGGCTCAACTCATTGTCGATCGAGTCGAGTCGAGTTCAGAGCGAATCATAGGAGTGCTTGAATCATATTTGACTCACTTTCTTTTAGGACATGTTGAGTTTGAGTTGGGGCGAGCTTGAACCATGTCAACTAGTGTTCGATTAATAATGTTATATATAATAGTTTCACAATTTTCACTTCATAACAATTTAACTTTATTTTTGTTATGTTTACTTATTTTGTATACACATAAATTTTCTTTTTCATCATATTCTAAACACTACTTTCAATCACTCTATTTATCCTATTTATAATATAGGCATGAATTTAATGACGAGTCGAGTTGAGTTATGAATTGAATCGAGTTGAGTTAGTAGATGAGTCGAGTCGAGGCGATTCGGCGATACAAGAAACCTCAACCCAGGCTCAACTCAACTGAGCTTTTAATGAGGCGAGTCGAGTCAACTAACGGGGTGAGCCAATGAGTTAAAGGGGATTTGAGCCGAATTGAATTCGAGCTGACTCAACCCATTGGCCAGATCTAGTGAAAACTAAACATGCCAACCAGCTCAAAAGCATCTCCAACATGCGATCTCAACTTTTTGAACATTGAACGACGCGAAACAGTTAAGAACCATCATTGCAGCTCTGAGAAAACAACTTCGAACACATTGAGCAGGATAAATAGAGCACCGAATCCATTCTTCAGGATGTTATGTTTAGCCTTGATACTCAAGCTCAACTGACTCCTGATCATCTAGGTAATATAATAGCAAAATGACAACCGAAAATAAAATAGGATACTCAAGAATTCTGGTTCATAACAATATTATTAGAAAGATCAGAAAAAAGAAGGTACTTTAAAAGTAAAAATAATAACAAAATAGATACCATTATTGAACTAACAAACATTCACTCAGTAATCTAAGAACTTGAAGTCCCTTACTCTGCCTTAAAAACATAAATTTTCTTCCATTCTTTATCCACAAGGAAAGTAATATGAATTGCACAATGTTGATCAGACTAGAATAAGAAGCCTTACATGCCATAGGGTGATGATATGTTTCTGGTGTACAGCCAAAATGAGAACCATACTCCAGCAGCCACCTGTAAAAGGAAAATGTAGGAGGCAAGAGAAAAAAAAAAGGTAATCAGCAGAAACTAAGTTATGTTCTTTTTTACTTTTACTTTTTGAAGGAAAGATTAGTCGGTTTATTACTTGTCAAGCGAAAAGAAAAAGAAAACCAGAAAGTTTCTCTTTAAACTTTTTTATTAGGAACAAACCAAGGGCCACTTGAAACTTTACCTCTAACACTAATCTTGTTCTTCTAGATAATATAATATTGCGGTGCTTCATGAGGGTTAGTGTATCATCAAGAAGACCAATTGCAGCAAACGCCAACGTCACTGCAATCATGCTAGAAACTTCTATTGATGAACCACTCATAACTTTAGCCACTGCGGCACCAATGGGTATGAAAAATATCCCGCCCATAGTAGGAGTTCCTTTCTCAGTGTAATGCCAACCAGTCCATTTTCTTTTGAACTTCTGACGAATATTGAGTACTTTCAATATTGGCACAGTAATATAGCCAGCAAAGGCAACCAAAACCGCTGATGCAATAAAGGGAGACAAAAAAAGGAAATTATCTAAGGGCAGTCTGACAAGACGCCAGGCCCAACCGTCCAGTAGAGCAAGAAAAATTGTCAAGAATGTGATCAATCCCAGATTAGTAACAAATCCATATGAAATCCTGCACCATGTAAAAAGAATCAATCAGACAATAATGACCTATCAATCAGCTCTATTGTCAGTCTATGTCCTCAAAATTGCTTAAATACACGTACATAATCAAAGCTCTAAGACTATCTCATATACACTATCTTGCAAATAGCTCAATAGGGCCTAACACTAAGAAAGCTACCAACAATAATCACACGGGAAGAAAAGGATCAACATCAAGAGTATTAGGCAGTACTAGCAGTAGCAACAAACAAATACAGGACGCAGCCTTGTGGCCGATGAATTCGTTGACTAGGCACAATGAAGAGGGTAGCAAGGGGTAGTATTCAAGCTTGTCGTCACAGAGTGTTCTTGGACTTCTTAGACTTCTTAAATAAGGGGTTTTGGAGGTAGATGGCGCCCATGGCGCTATTGAATCCCCGCTTGTTCACTTTGGTGGTGGATATTCGATACTCGATAAGTTTGGAGATATTTGTACCAAGAGTTTTAAGGACGGGGAGAGATAATGTCAATGTAATGCTTCTCCAATTTGCTGCCGTTTTAGGTGCCTAGATGGATGGATAAATTTAAAAACCTTCAAGCTGCAAATCTTTAAGCTTCTCTCTAAGATGAATTTGGCAAACTGTGACGTTGGGATAAATGCTACAAATGCTCATCCTGTAGCCTTTGCTGGTTTGACTGGAAACGAGATCAAAGGTTGGTTACTTACCCACTTAGGCGTTCCTTCTGATGGAAATCAGAGATCTCAAGACTTTTGACAGGCCTGAAATTTCCGAAATCTCAAGACAATTGGATGGATGAAAGGAAGCTTATAACTTGTAGGGCACCAGGATCACTTAGATTAGCTCCTATGTTTCTAGTTTTTCCCTTCATTTCCTTTCTCTCTTTTCAAGGACAATGTGATGAGAGATTTTTTATGGCTAGGGAATGGAGAGGAAATTCAACACTGCAACATGACAGTTTATCATCATGCTGCAATCCGCAGCCAAATATTTTACATTCCAAAACCCGTTGATTTTTTCTTCAATGAGCCACTTCAGTTTCTCCCCTGAATTCTCATCCCTCAACAGCAGCCCTATCTCTGCTCCTTCGACCGATAGACTTAGTTTTGTTAAAGGTTACTCTACTTGCGCTATGATTTCAGATATCAGAGCCACTAGCACAAAGCAAGGTATGATATATGGGCCGGGAAACAATATCTAGAGAAGCAGAAATTGTTTTTCTGAGAGACTGAAGATAAGAAATGCAACATACATATCACTGACAAAGACTCTAAGCACAACTACTTTGACTCCCTTACCACTTTTTTCATGTTAATTGACGAATATAGAGTTGTAGAAAGGTCCTCTAGTTATTCCTTCCTATGCCGAAAAACCAGACATCACAAATTAGTATAAGCATAAACAAGCCAACAAGAAGGTTAGAGGTGTTGTGGCCATGAGAAAACGGTTCCCAAACATGTCGAAAATCAGGCAAAGAAACAAGATATAAGAAAGCGAGGAAATACGCCAACAATCAAACAAAAGAGAGCTTTCGACTTAGCATGCTGAAAACAAAAAATCAATTTAGCATGATTTGCATATTGTCAGGCATTGGAGAGACCAGTTGTGCTGTCCTGCTCTCATTATAACAAGCACGCCTTCAAAATCTACTAATCAATACACTTTCTCATGAATATATAATGATCTTGTCATTCTATCCAAAATCCTCACCTGTGCTTTTTTTTCTGTATTTTGCCAAGCATAGCTAGCCTATGGGCAGTTACCGTCAACGCATCTTCTGCATAAACAAACTGGTTTTTAAATTTGGGCATTTCAACGTCATTAATAGATGTCACTAAAATTTCTCCGTCACTGTCTTCTCCATCACTTGAAAAACTCACGTAGTCACTTGCTCCCTCTCCCTCATTGCTTTCCCAGTCATCTAACGATACACCTACCGAACCCTGGATATATCAATAGTCGTAAACATACTTCAGAAATACAAAACATCTCCTGTGAACTAAAAACACATGTTCAATAACTTGTGTGAACCCGTTTCTTATATGAGACTGGGTCAATAAAGTTTATCCGAGGGATCATTAATGATTACCCGAGGGGTCATTAATTCTCATATATGAAACGGGTTCATACAATTTTGTGTCAATACAATACACTTAGCAAAGAAAAAAGACAATACCTCATCCATGGACCTACGATGATGAGCAACATTGCGCCATTGCGAGGATCGTTGGTTTCTTAACTTGGGAACCTGGAGCTGTCAAAATAAACCAAAAATGAAGCATAAATAAATGACGTAAGATCATCGAAGAAGTAAACGCATGACATCAGCTACTAGTGAATAGTGATGCAGATGCTAACCTGACGGCGGCAACAACAATGCAAGTCTAATCTGGGAAATCTTCCAGTAAAGGAAACACTTTTGAATTTGGGAGGAAACCAGAGGTCATGAATATTGACGAAATGCGACTGTGTTAGTGTTGTTGTTGCTGTTGCTGTTACTGCCCGCATGATTTGTTGATTGTATGTATTATTAGCAAAGAACAAAACAATTTGCTCAGCTCAGTGGTGTTTTGTGAGTCAGGTGTTTTTCAGTTTTGGTAGGTATGAAAATGAAAATGAAAGACGGTGCTGCTAAGCTAATAAAAGGTGAGTTTGTATGTTGTGTTTTAAAGGGAAGGAGGGAGGGAAGGAGCAACGAACAAGCTATGGAAACAGAGACTGGTAGTTTGGCACACCGTTCTATGATCTGGTTTTTGAGCTGCTTCAGCGGTTCCTTTAGTTAGTTCGGTTCGGTCTAGTTTGGTTTCAAATAAACTTTTGGCAAAATTGTTGGTGCACTCCTTTATATATTTGACATTGTAGTGGGCACCCATTTGTAACACTTTTTTTGTAAAATATCCCCATAAACCTTAAACGTGTTGTTTAGACACCTCTAAATGGGATTTTCGTCTAAAATCCAGGGTATACTTCCTAAAATACCCCTGTGTGAGTACAAGCGATTGTTAGGGGGAGTGAGTTTAAGACAAGCCCAGATACACCATTTCCCTTTAACAAAACAATAAATTCCTCCATTCCCCTCCAATTTCATTCTCTTCCATTATTTAGTGAATATATCCCTTTAGTTTTCCGACATCAAAAAGCTTGACTCATTATTTACTCAAACCAGGAATTTATTTTGGGCAGAATTTCAACTCAAACACACCATTATGCGATCGTAGGCAACTATGTGATACGTTCCAGAATATCAACTTAATCCCTCCTTCATAATAAAATATCCCTTTCTTTTCACAAAACCGATTTGATCACCCGTGATTAGAAATACCAAATTAACAAAATTTCTATCAAAGTCATTATGGAAATAGTCTCCCGATTTTTTTACGATCGGGGTAAGGCTGCGTACATCAGGCTTCCTCAGTACCCTATCTAAGATGGGATAATACTGGGACTGTTGTTGTTGTTGTTGTTCTATCAAGATTTCAGTAAATTTATTTCACTCAGTGCCTTTCTTTTAAAAATTTCAAAGCCAAACAATTCCCCAAATATTCTAACATACATGTAGAGAAGATCATGACTATTAAGGTTTCAATACAAAATGAGAATTGAATAATTACATTCATTCTCATTTTATAATGGTGATCTTTTCAATCAACCATTGAAATTGAGTCTCAAATTAACTACGATAATTAATATAATTAGCAATTACATGTTGCTAATCCCTCCACTAAATCCTCACAATAAAAATGGGGAAGAGAGAGAAAAAGACAAAAACAACATAGAGAGAAGAAAAAGTTCGACAATAACAACAACCTTCCCATTATCAATGCAGGATAAGAGTGAACGGGGTGAGATGGTGATGGAGTTAGAGAAGAGTAGGAGGGAGATGATGATGGATAATAAAGAAATAAAAAAACAAAAGTAAACCAAGAAGCAATACGAAGGAAAATGAGAGAAAACGGGAAGAGAGGTTGAGTATACACTGCAGTCGCGTGTACTCACACTAGGAACTTTTGAGAAGTTTAGCTTGACTTTTGGTCGAAAATCCTATTTGGGGGTGTCCGAACAACACTTTTAAGGTTAGTGGGGGTCTTCTTACAAAAAGTGTTATAAAAGGGGTACCACTACAAAGTCGAACATATAAAAGAGGTGCCCCAACAATTTTTCCTAAACTTTTAATAAAGGGTTGGTGAAATTTCAATTTACATTTGTAGCATGAATTATTTGAATTTGTATACGTGTTTTATCTTGTTCTAAAAAAAAAAAAGTGTTTCATTCTTTAACTCATTTATACGGTCTCCACATTCTTGGTACAACTCATCAAATTTATTAATGCAACACTTTTTTCACTTCAAAATAAGAGTAGGAAGGAAAGTTTTCATATTGTTTGTCAATCATAGGTCAATAGGAAGGGAATGTAAGAGAGATTATCACTCTATTGGGGAAATAAAAATGAAAGAGGAAAAGGAAAATGAGTGTACATTTTTTTTAGCTCAAAAACCATACTTTCAGCATATTAGAACTACTTATCCGAAAAAAATACAATGGCTACATTGAAAAATTAAATAACACCATCTCATGTTCTCAACCAAACAAAAAAGTTATGCATATCATTTGATCGCAATAAAATATAAACCATTAGAGATGACATAAATTTTAGAGTTACTTATTGAAGATACAAAAATTTAGAATTACCTTAAGTCTAAAGCCTATGAAAATTGTAGATCAATTGTACATCATGCTAGAAAGGAGAGCTTTTTTCAATTAGTATTGGAGCTCCAAGTTATGGCCGTAACTTCTCCGGGTTCTCGATCTTCATTTTTACTCAAGCCAAGTTCCGTCAAATGATACCATATTTTACTTTTCGAAATTGGATATTTCTACATGCTCTTACATATAGCCGTACTAAATGTGATTACACCGGTAATACTTGATATACCTTTTAATATTCTCATTTCAATCTATTTTTTTTTGTTCACAGACTTGGCTGAATTTTATAGGCTGAATTTGGCGCAATTGGATTTGTCTAGTTTTTATTTTCTTTTCCTCCTCCAACATTTGTTTGTCCAAGATGGATAGTAGTGTAGTTCTCCAAGGTGGCTTCATTTCTAGAAATTAAGTTTTTTATATCATCTATCAATGGGAGTATTCAATTCCATTCAAGACTCGCATAGATTGGGAGTAATCATTTAAGGGGTAATTAGTATGAAAAATAAAAGAATATAGAAAAAGATGATAGTTGGGATAGACTCCAGATTGTCAACCAAAGTCCATTTCTAAACATAGTTTTCTCCGTCTCTCTCTTACCTCTGAAACTCATCGACCCTTTCCATTTCTTTGAACTGCTCGCCGGCGACCAATCACAGTCACAATAAATCAACGGTCGCCGGCGAGTACGAGTAC
>ONZK01004507.1:16448-29892 GCA_900322385.1 Pharnaceum exiguum | reverse complement strand
ATTATTAGAGTCTAACTTAATACATGTGCGAAACACTAAACTATTGAACAAGTGGCTTATTTTGTTTTATTTTAAAAATAAAAAAGCTGGTGGAAGACTATTCGGAAGGAGTAAAGAGTCTGCCATTCTATTTTTTTCTCCCGTCAAAAGTTAACAAAAAAAATTGAGATCTGAAAAGTAAGAAAGAGCCAAAATAAAGAGAGTGAAAGATGGCAGAAGTTGACGTATCCGACCTTGTTGAGAAGATAACGGGATTGGCAAGCCAATCACTATCAGGCCATGACGAAATCACTCTTTACTTGGGTGGAAGAAGTAAGCTAGAAGCGCTTAAGGAGACAATGAAGCAGGTACAAGCACGGCTTGAACAGCAGCAACTCGATATAGAGTGGTTAAGGAAGCTAAGTCCTGTTGTCTACCAGTTGGACAACTGGCGTCAAAAGGCAGCTGATGTTTCTGCTCAGCAAAAATGCGGGAAATTTCCTGGTGGTAAGCTGTTCAATGTTCTATGTGCAATGCCAACATTGTCCCATGAGGCGAAACACATTAAGAAGAAGCTGAGACAGATTATGTTGGAGATGCAGCCTGCACTTGAGCTTCCCGTTGAGGAACGAGTTGAGTCTAGTCTGAGCGATAGTTCAGGTCATGATGATGATGATGATCAGCAACTGAGTTTTGAAGAAGCAAAAACGAAGATAATGCAGTTGCTGTTAGCGGATGATCATGATGTTAATTCTGATGTTGAGAGTACTATATCGGTGATCCCGGTTGTTGGGATGAGAGGCATTGGAAAAACTAGACTAGCCAAGCTTGTGTTTGATAACCTTGATGTTAAGGAGTGTTTCGAGTTACGAGCTTGGGTTTCCGTTTCTCAAAGAGATTCACATTTGGATGATCTAAAGCAGGAAATCTTAACATCCATGACTGGGTCGAGTAGGACGGGCAAAACCCTTGAGGAAGTTGTCATGGGCAATAAATTCTTGCTAGTATTGGATGACGTATGGGACGCGTTATTGCTAGATGCTTTAAAGGCTTTGCTGTCCAGTGCTAGACGGGGAAGCAGAATAATGGTAACCACCAGATCACCAATGATTGCCCAAACGGTTGGTACAGTTGAGGCCCTTGCACCCGAAATGACGAACAATGAAGCCTGGGAGTTGTTTGAAAAAACAGCATCCGAACAAGGACGGATCCATCCGGACTTGACAATCATTGGTAAGGACATTGTTAAGTGCTGTAAGAATTTCCCGCAAACTTTAATAGCTATTGCTAATACGCTTCGCCACAAAGATACTGAAGAAGAATGGATGACAGTCAGGCAGTTTGTCTCCAGTATCTCAGGACCTGCACCATTTTATGTTATCTCAGAAGTGAAGGTCGGCTACAATGATCTTCGACAACACTTGAAGCAATGCTTCAACTACTGTACATTGCTCCCAAATGATAGGGAAGTTAGTAAAGTTGATTTGATCCCTCTGTGGATGGCCCAAGGGTTTATCACGCCATCACCTGACACAAGCCTTTGGGATGCCGGTGATAAATATTTTATGGAGCTATTGCGAAGATCTTTCTTTCTGAATGGTAAAGAAATTATTGATGGCGCCCCAATGAGCTGCAATTTCGACGACCTAATGCTTAAGTTAGCACGACATCTGGCAGAAGCAGAAGATGGATGTTTAATGGTAAACAATCTCGATGATGGTCAGCAATCCCATCAAACGGCAATTCGTCACTTGAGCTTTATTGTTGATGAATCATGGGAAACTCCGTCATGGCTCTCAACAACCAAGCAACTGCAGTCACTTTTACTTCTGCGTAAAAGCCCACATGGGAACGTTCATCTTTCATTGGATGCGATCTTTTCAAGTCTAAAGAGCCTACGTGTACTGAATTTGGAAGCAGTGTTTTGCGCTGACATTTCGGATTCCTTAGCGGAGCTGAAGCTGTTAAGCTATCTCAGACTTGGCGTCACTCTTGGGATGCTTCCTAGGTGCATCATGAAGCTTCCGAGCTTGGAAACTTTGGATCTCAGAGAATCTCGTGTTAAAGAATTGCCTAAAGACTTCAATAAGTTGATCAAATTGAGGCACTTGTATATTGGAGATACGCTGGTGCATTTGCTTCCTGAATTTCGGCAGTTAAAATCACTCCGAAGATTATATATGTATGTAGTGGGAGAACATGATGAGATAAAGGCAATAGGTAGCTCCGATAACCCTGATGGGAAGCTGAAATTCTTTTATAATAAAGCTACAAATGAGGCAGATATGAGGCAGCAGAGTCAGTATTTATTGATAGCTTTGCCATCAGTGACGGCTGAACCATCAGAGTTCTTGAGGACCTCCTTTCCTCCGCTTGAAAGCCTAGTAGTTACCTGTCCGCAGAGAGTGAAGCTTTCAGTGAGAATTTCGCAGTGTACAATGGATACTCTGCTCTCTTGGAGACTACCAAACATTGTTTCTTTAGAAATTGCAGGTTGTTGTGGAATCAAACATCTCCCAGAATACGGTCGATTTCCTTGTTTGAAGAATCTTCAGCTGTGGAAACTCAAAGACTTGGAGTATGTAGTAGAAGCAAATGATATCACTCATGATGGCGGTCAATCGTCCTCTGATGCACCATACTTTGCTACCTTGGAGTGCTTGGGGCTGTATGAGTTGCATGAATTGAAAGGATGGTCAGCTGCAGACAATAAGATTTTTAATAGACCGTCTTTTCCTCGTCTTGTTGACCTTAGAATAAGTGGTTGCCCAAAGCTGATGTCATTGCCTTCAATGATAAAATCGTTGGCTGAACCTTCAAGCTCTGCGCAGCCACTGGAAGATGGAAGCGGTAGCAACTTGAAAGACACCTCTGTTGCACTGCCGCGGCTCTCCTCCCTCGAGAAATTGTTGATTGAGAAATGTGAAGCATTGGAGTGGGGTAATGGTGAGCTTTGCCAAGACCCAAATAGTGATGATGAGCATAACGAGGGGACTACAATCACTAGGGGTCACAAGGCCACATCGCCAGCTTGGCAAGGCCTCAAGAACCTCCGTTCCTTAACCTTGAGGGACATGAATTTGAAGTCATTTCCAAGCGCGATCTGTCACCTTACAACACTTCAAGAGCTTTATCTTTCTTGGCTCTATAATTTAAGAGACTTGCCAGAAACAATTGGGCAACTTAGGCAGCTTCAACAGCTTCACATTTGGAACTGCCATAAATTGGCCGCACTTCCAAAATCACTTGCTAGCCTCACCAATTTGCAACATCTTCGTCTTGAGGAGTGCCCAAAGCTTCGGAGGAGATGTAAAAGGCCGAGTGGCGATCTTTTGCCTCTTTTCAATGACGTCACAACTGTTGTAAATTTTTGCTAGTGTTCTTTGATTGGTAAATTGGTTCCTATCAGTATGATTTTGCAGCTAGAGATATGAGTAGACTTCATGCTGTAATTTTTTTCCTCCCTCCTCACTGTTCATCTTCTGTATGTCATAGATACGTTGATTCTTTGCTACGGCAGAGTAGTTTGGAATATAAATGCTCCCACAAGTTATGTTCACCGTACGCAGTAATGGATTTCACTTCGGCACTTCCCATGGATCCCATGGAACAGTATTCGATCTCCAGAAGATGGAATCTCCTTCCTGTGGATAACAAACAACCATCTTACATTTTTTTTTTTAATCTAGGACGAGATGAAACCAATCCAACAATATTGTGATAGGTACAAAACAGTGCAGAGGATGCTCGGAATTGACAACACGGATGGTACCACATGGAAAACAATTTCCAAATCAAAAATGTAAATACCAGAGCCTCTCATTAAAGTTGTTTATCTGCCAAAGATGTATTTGATGTAGAATTACAAGGAGCAGAGCAATCAAGCACGGGAGAGGAATATGCAGGTTTAGTTTCTGAGATAAGGCAGCGTAATCAAACAATTCATCTCGGGTATGAGCTGGAAGTAACTCAGAATTCAAATGCACATGAACTTTTGGCCCTTTTTTTTTTTTATGGACAAATGCATTTAGCCTTTTAATTACAGAAACTGAAAGACAATTTCGGTCGATCGAAACAACTTTGTATTCATTTCTTTTAATTTTGCTAATTTTACTTGCAATTTAATAATAAACTAACCGGGTTGGACCATACTAAAAAAAAAAGCCCCCAATCGAATGGATATTTACTCTACTCTTCTCTCTTAAGAAATAGACTGAGCTTCCCTCGAGAAGATAACCTATCAAGTCAAGTAATAATTATATGAAAGTCGGTCAAGTATGTAACTATGTACAATAACAATTAACAACCAACCCTGTAAATACAGCACATTCGCAAAAAAGGATTACCGCGCCGGCACAATTCTGCTGTTCTGTAGTTTCAGGGTTTCACGTTAAGCAATCGCCCCTTGCTAATTGCATATTTCCACAGGTAATCTCTCCTTCTAACTATCTAACCTTCTGTTTTTTTTTTTCCCATAATTATGTCCTCGGTTTTTGTTCTGTTATACCATAATCTTTGTACCTATCTCGTGGTTTCGTCATGTAGGTAAACCTTTCCTAATGATCCTTTTGTTTACTTTGAGTTACATGATGACGCCATTTTTTTTTTTGTGTGTGCGGTAATTGTGCAGGAAACCTACACAATGGGGAATCATAAACACAAGAAGGTTGAATTTCCTAGGGAGATAATTGCAGAAATTCTCACAAGGGTACCGGTAGAATCACTTCTTCGCTTCAAGTGTGTTTCGAAGACATGGTGCAATATGATCAAGTGTCCAAATTTCTGCAACCTTCAGATGAGGAGATCTTTGCACAACTCTGTTGGCTCCCATTTATTCTTTGGCAACAACAGTCTCTATAAAAAATATTGAGCATGGTGCAACGAGACTTCACTGTCCTCGAGAGATATGCTATGAAAAGAAAGGTGAAGACAGTGGTGACTGCGTAGGAACTGAGTTAGTAGGGTCGTGCAACGGCTTGCTATGCTTCCACTTGCCAAATACTCGTTTTGCTCTGTACAACCCTGCAACTCGAGCCTATAAACTATTGCCGGAAGTTGGGAAAGACTTCAAAGGAACGTTTTGTAAGTGGTGAGTTTGGTTATGATAGCGGAAACGATGATTATAAAGTCCTAAGGTTTGCTAAACACTTCGATAACAGCCATTGTTGTTGTGGTGAACTTGAATTCAGTGAAAGCCACATCTATAGTTTGAAAGCCAAAGCATGGGAAATAATCCCTGACAGACCCTTCAGTAGTATGTCTTCCCCCAGTGTCATCGCCAACAACTCTTTACACTTTATAACTTATACTAAGAGTAAAGTCATTTGGCGCTTTGATCTTCTCACTCGAGAGTACGAGGAGATGCAATTGCCTCAATGTTTATCAGATTCATATTGTCAAATAATATTAGCCAGTTTAAAAGGGCAGTTGCATTTGATGACAGGGGCTTTCGAGATATGGAGGATGGAGGAATATGGAGTCGTCGAGTCGTGGACTAAGGTGTTCTATGGATTAAATGCTCCACTTGAAACTATCATAGGATCAGACTACTCAGGTTGGTCTAGGCGTCAGCCATATGCGTACTCCAACGATGGGAAAAAGATACTTGTTGCCGTTGTTGGACTAGATATACAGTGTAAACAATTTCTTTGTTGTGATCTAGAACATCAAACAGCTAGCAAAGTAGAAATCATAGGAGTGCTTCTTACATCAGGTAAGTTTGTGGCAGAGCCATGGGTGGCATCTATTATTCCCCTAGATCAGTGAGCACAGGCCGCTAGCTAGCTAGTTAGCTTAGTTTTTTAAAGTCTGTCATCACCAATAACAAAATCTATTCATTAAAATTGTTTCTTTATGGGTATTTTACCTGCTGAGTATGTTAGCTACTTTTGACAAAACTCCAAAATGCTGAGTATTGTTATCAGTTAAGCTTGGTACGTGGTGGTTTCATTGTATTAATTTGCCCGCTGCCTTAAACAAAACACAAAAGCCCGCCGCCGTACACCAGAGCAAGATACAACCCAGCCACCCAGGCAAATGCCATATTAGACTGATAAGCAAACAGACAAAGGCAGGATTGGTGACCAGTCCATAGACAGATGCTAGTCTTAGCTAATGCCTAATGGTAAATTGCTGTCAGTATTGTAAGATAACACCGTACAGTATTGAGTCCCCTCAATGCTTTCAGGAGTATTGTTTTAGTACATGTATAGTTCCCCCTACGAAATTATCACAGTACTAAATAGTTCAACTGATGCAGAAAATAAATCCAGCAGGTTTACTACTGTACTGTATCGTTGTAAGGGTTATAGACTATAGACTATAGACTATATAAATTATCTTTCATACAGAAATGCATCAAATAACTCCAGAGCAACTACACATGGAAAAAAAAAATACAAAGGCCGTGATTAAAACAACGAATCACAACAACACAAGAACAAAAATCAACAAATCCAACCAGACCAAACTTTAGCAAGTCCTCCATGATAAGCTGACACGCAAGCTGACATTACCTAAACCAAACTAATCTACGGGTAATTAATTAATGATGTAAACAAATGTAAACAAATGTTGCAAACGTGTGAACAATTATTATAGTGTTATGTGTTGGTACCGGTTTTCAGCACGGCGAACACTACTCAGAAATGTCGTCTTCCTGAGGACGTCATTGAAGTTTCTCCTAAGGACGCCTAACATTGCTCAGCATTCATTTTGTCATTCTGAGGACGACAGACGACCTGAGGACGACAAGGTAGGTACTTTCTCTTGAAAAACGCCACTAACGCCCGCCGTAGTACAGTCGAAGACTTGGTCAAGCAAAAGTTTGGCTCGAGAGTTGTTGGTACAGGCTCAGATCGTCTACAAGTTCAGGATGTCCGCAACGGTAACATGGACTAGGTCAAGCCGAGATTTTAGGAACGAAGGGAGACTCGGTTGAAACTAACAGCACGCTAGCTACATGATGCAAGGGAGAAATGCAGGGGAACGTGGGAGAAGACCGTTGAGAGAGGAAGAGCATCCAAAGACTTCGCATGAGACTTAGTCTCCTATAAACTAGGAGAGGAGCAAGGAATGCTGATACAAGGAACCACTCAAGCACTATATAAAGAGACCTCCAGCTAAGGAACCACTCAAGCACTATATAAAGAGACCTCCAGCTGCAGCAAAGAGGACAAGCAACCTCAACACAACACACAGAACACCGAGCATAACTCTAGAAATACACTTCTCTCTTCCAGCATTCTATACTCTCATACCACTCTCCCATACTGTGTACTGTTCTATGTTGATATTGTTCAGAATGTCAAACTCTGAACAATATTGTCTACTCTGCCTTGCCTTGTAACGATCACGACAAATCATAGTGCAAACTTTACCAGTTGGAGGCAGATTCCAACCGGGGTTTTCACCCTATTCAAAGGGTTTCCCGTCATCAACCTTGTTGTCATTTACTTATTCCGTATTTTGCATTCATTATCACCTAAGCATAACACTTAAACAAATCCATACTCGAAACTCTAAAAGGAACTAGTATAGTTAAACTACAGTCTTCCTGAGCTCGACAACAGTCAGAAATTGGCCAGAACATTCTGCAGCCCACATAGAAAGTCAACGAGGGAAACTTACATTAAGATTTAAGACCACAGCTGGGTACTAACAGTGTTGTTAGCAAGTTTTGCGCAAGTTATCTCCCATCTTCGTCAATAACAGAACACGTATTCACAAAGTAAGGTCCCATCTCACCAAAATACATCTCTCTCCTATGAAACCTGTAAAGAAAACAATAGACAGTAGACATTTCAAAGAGTTAAAATGACAACCAAAGTTAATTTCCATTTAAAGAAAAAACAAACTGAGCAAACAATTGATTACAATCTTGGGGTGTCAGTTCTTCAAATAAATGTGACACATTTGGTAAGTTCTACTGTAACCTTTAGTTATCTATACGGCCGAACTTCGGCAAACTTAAAACCACCCACCTCAACTTTCATCAAATTGACACAAAATACTGATCTAATTCATCACAAACCTTCCATCTTTCAGCAAACAGGAACTCTTTAAATTAGTTTAATTGCACAATGACTTTCAAATTACTGTGTTCAAATACAAAATGGGCAGACTCTTACCTAGTATGCAGCTTCAAGTTCATTTTTTTGTCTTTAACATTTCATTTTTATTTTTTGATATTCCTGGTTTGCATGACTTACAAGTTAATCTACCAGTTGCTGCAAGTTAATAGCTCAAACTATATGTAGATTTCTGTTTGGAATTTTTTACAGAAACTATGATCTTGAGTAGCAGTAATTAGTTAAAGAATTGAGCTTACCAAACAAAGCAGTATCAATTGAACTCGTCAGTAAACCAATCCAGTCCTGGACTCAGTGGCGGAGCCACAGTCATCAATGGGGGGTCATATGACCCTCCAAAGAAAAAGAAAAATACAAAAAATGCCTTTAAAGAAAAAAAATTACACCCATTTTTCTTCATTTTGTACCCTTAATTATATGACACCCCAAAAACCAAAAGTTCTGGCTCCGCCACTGGGCTGGTCTGTCAATGTTTCATTGAGCAGATACCAAACCATTTCGGGGTGACCGACCAAAACCGCCATGTACAGTGGGGTCACTCCCTGACTACCACGAATATTGTACAAATCTTTATGTTTCTGTACTATCATCCTAGCAATCTCAACAATTCCTGAAGCAGCTGCAAAGCAGAGGGCAGTGTTTCCTAATTTGCTTGCCAAGGCAAGCGACCTGGCAACCATTTAACATGGTTCCAAACCAGATACTGATGTTTCATAGCTGCTGCTATATGTAGAACAATCTCCCCACCCTTTGTCATACTCCATACTCCTTTCGAATCCACGAAGGAGACTCATACCATATATCTCTCATAGTTTTACAACTGTAAAATTGTGGACAGTCATTTATTTGCAGGTATATAGGTCCATAAGAACAAACTAATTAGATTAGTTGATATCTGTACAGATAGTTACCATCAAATATCAATGGTAAGTTTCAAGTTATCAGACTCTTATTCCAAATTATGGAGCTTACTATGTGAAGGGTAGCTCTAGGGCCCATAATCAAAGCACAAATGAGAGGATACTCAGAAGACTCACATCAACTACCACGTTAGACACTTTTTTTTTAGATCACATGGGTATCTAGGCTTTGCCTAACTAATCCCATGGGCCCTGAAGTTAACGACCGGTAAAACCTTCAATGGCCCTGAAGAGACTCGAACTTGGGACCTCTTGAATAAATCTCATAAGTCTTACCAACTGAGCTAACTACTCAGGGTCACTACCACGTTACACACTCATCAACAAATCCATTTATTAACTACAGACATCAGAATTATGTTCTGAAAGAAACATGATACCGTATTGTCTCTTCAATTTTCCATAATCTCTTAAATCCTCCCTTTTCGTTCATGCTGAGTTAAATGGAAAAACACCAAGGATTTCTTTTACATTTTAATTACCTCGATTTCAAACAATTAATCCCAATAGTATATACTTCAAATTACAGATGAACCTAGCAATATAGAGAAGAAAACGGAATGGGGACAATATAGCATACTCCCACATTACAAACTGTTAACCCTCATTCCACATGTTTAGAACTGTCTATAGTGACATACATTGTCATGAATGAACATCAGAAGTAGCCAATTGGTCATTTTATGTATTGTCTGGGCGAGATATAAATAAATACAGAAAAGTGAACAATGATATGATTCATCTACCATGAATGCGTTGCGCATTCACATAAAAAAAAATGCATCTCAAATGAAACCCGTATAAAGAAAGCAGTAAACAGCAGGCATTTTAGAGAGTTACAACGACAGCTTCGTTTAAAAGCAAAAAACATAATGAGCAAAACACTGATTATATTCTTGGAGGGCTTTCCCATTAAATGTAGAGGGAATGATAGTCACCTGGGAAGACTTATGAAGGGAGGGATCGCGTCATATGTTGTTGTCTCTAGATGTGAGTGTATTGAGTGAGAAAAGGGTGAGAAGAGAGTGAAAGAAAGAGAGCAGAACTAAGAGACCCCAAAATCAGCTTAGCCACTGGGCTTTTTTTTTTTATTTATGTTGATGGCACGGGTGGAATCAAGTAGAGACCTCGCAATTGGGTTGGGTTTCGTGTTTTGGTTGGACTTAAACGGACCCTGATCCGACCTCTTTTAAGTAAACGGGTTAATATAGTTGACCCAAATCTAACCTTGTGTTAAACAGGTCGAATCCGGGTGTTTGGGGTCGTACGCAACTCTACCCATGTTTAAGAAAATAGAGAGGTTGTTTCTGAGAATGACTCAGTGCTACATTGAAGTATTGATTTCCAACAACTTTGTCAAATTAAGAAGTATTAGAAGATTCGGATCCATAGAAGATTTTCATTGCCATTTTACTGTAGTCCATGATCACCTGATGGCAATAACTTTTTCAATTTTAAAGGCACTGGACCCTTTCTAGTAAATTAAATATATTTAACAAAAAAATTATGAAAGGCCGTAGTGTCATATGCTCTACTAAGGAGATTTTGTACTACAAACGGTGGGTGAATTTGGTATGGAAATCAATTAATATATCAATTTGATATCGAATGCTGGTTAAAATACCAATTTGACAGCTGCAAAACTTAATATACCAAATTGGCAATATGGTATTTAATTTCCGAATGACCAAATACACCTTTTAAATAAACACCTTATGTCAAATTGGTATTTTTAGTTAACACCGGTGCCAATTAGACCTATGTAGCCCAAAATGAGGGCGAAGGTTCCATATTTGCCTTAATAAATTGTTTTTTTCACATTATTTACTATTTCTACCATATTTATTTATTTTACCTTTTCTTTTCCTTTAATTTTCTTTCCTTTCTCCTTTTCTTTATTTTGTCCTCACTCCTGTCTTCTGCTCCAACACTCACGATATCTCCAGTTCTCCACCTCCTCCAGCACTCTCTCTCATCTTCCATGGTAGTCATGGCCTCATGGGCAACACATGCACCATAACATCATCCAACCACCGTTATCAATCATCTCGCCTTCACCGAACCCACCACTACTCCCACGGACAACTAACCGTCACAACTATCTAACAAAGGGCATATGTGAATTATCAAATAGTTGATTGATTTGGTTGCTGCAAAACCAAAAACTATACCAAGTGATAGAGCCTACTGGCACTACCTAACTCTACCATTACAAGTATCGAAGTGGGTCAATTTCCAGAACTTGTGTGATTTCATTTTTGGCTGAGCCGTTAAAGTTCCTTTCATTTTTGGTTGCTTGATTCATCAATTCGCTAATTGATTTGATACAAGTACTGAACTTCAAATAAATATTGGATCTTGAAGGGTGTGTGTGGTGAGAGAAAGTATGGTAAGGGTGAAAAATGAAAATAAATTGTGCGTTGATTTTCTGCTGCTTGCTTGTTTTCTACAGCTAAGTCATGCAACTTCACAAACCAATCATAACCAATCATCCAGCTGAAGGCATTAGTTATTGTTGTGGTTTAATTCGCATGTTCATTCCATCCCTTTTACTTTGGGTTTATTCAGATTACTTTTGTTTGTCATCATCAATTGTCAACCTCTCTTAGTAAGGAGAACAATGGTAGGGGTCGTGAGATTCAGTTAAACTGGGTTGGTGGGCGATGTAGCTTGGATGATATTGTTATGCCCGTGTTGTAGATGACCTCAATAGAAGATGAGAGAGGGTGGAGCAGGATGAGACCAGGGGAGTGAAGGAGCAGGATATAGAGAAGAGAAAAGAGAAACTAAGGAAAAGGAAAAAGGAAAGAAAGTGATTGGAGAAAAAAAAGGTGAAATGAATAAATGAAGCATAAATATTAAATAAAATGGAAAAACAAATACTTCCACTATAAATGAAGCATAAATATCTTGATGCTTGAAAAGCACCGGTGCAAATTTAGACACTAGTGCCTAAGAGCATCTCCAATGTATAGTCTAAATAGGTGCTTGAGGAGAGAGAAAGTGTACTAAATCAATAATACTTCGACTATAAATAGGGGAGAGATCTTGGTGCTCCAAAAGCACCGGAGCAATTTAGGCACCGGTTCCAACTAATTAAAAAAAAGGTAAAAAATACTTTTGTGAGTGCTAATAAAAATAATGGGTCCCAACTTGGCACTAATTGTTGGTGCTTCCATTGCAGTAAATTGTATTTTAAATGATGCTTGCTTATGTGGCAAGACTCTCTCTCTTCTAAGCACCTATCTTATGAGTTTTTGCATTGGAGATACTCTAACTAGTGCTATCTTATTAAAATAAAAAATAAAAACATCTGATTGGTTGATAGTTATTTTAGTGGGGCCTCCACAACACCAATTTGAGTAATTTTGCATTAAAGTAAAAAAGGCTTAACAAGTGCTAACATTTTAAATTGATTATCTCTCCTCCAAGCACCTGTACAAGTGTTGCTGTTGCTTGGATTGGAGATGCTCTTAGGAGTTTAGTTGTTGTTACGTTTACAGTTTTTTGTTTTTGATGTATCAGTTTTTTTTTTTGCAAATACAACATTGAAAGATTTTTTTTTCCGTAACGTTTCTTTTTTTAACACTAAAAGATTCTTTTTTTCTCTTTTACGAAGTAACAATTATTTTTTAAAACGTATGAATTTTCTATGCGTTGTATTCTTTTTCTTAAGCTCTTTAAGATTTTGTAAGATCTTACTTTTTCTGTTTTCTAAAAATAGTTTGTAAGTTTTTTTTTTACAAACAAAAAGAAATACACTAATTTATGGCAAATTTAACTGTTTAACTGGAGCTTGCAGCCAACCCGAAACTTCCACCTAAACATAAGCCGGATTATAAAAGGCAGAGCTCTTTTAATTTTCTCTCTCCGTATGCTCTCTTACTATATAAAATATAGATAGTTACTCTGAAACAATTAACAGCCAATTAATAATAATAACCCTATAAATACAGCACATTCGGAAAATAAGATTGCCGCGCCGGCATAATTCCGCTGTTCTATAGTTTCAGGCTTTCAGAATAAGCAATCTCCCCTTGCTAGTTGCAGATTTCCACCGGTATTCTATTATTCTCTCCACAAAAATTTGGGTGAGACCGTCTCACTAGACCCGGCAGAAATTTACCCGACCCGATATGACCCGAAAAACCGACCCGAAAAAACTGGGTCATGAACACGAAAAATTTGACCGAACCCGGAAAAACCGGTAAAATTTGGGTTGAACCCGAAACCGACCGAAACGACCCGTTTGTCCAATAAAATATTTATAAATGTATATTTTACAATTTTAATTCATTAAAATATAATAAAATAATAATATTTTTTAAAAAATATTGAAAAAATGTTTAAATATTAATAAAATAATATTTTTATCGAACAAAACAAAGTGTGCAAACCCGTTGGGTCAAACCCAACCCGAAAAGTACAAACCGAAAATGACCGAACGCGAAAATA
>ONZK01004507.1:2925-16006 GCA_900322385.1 Pharnaceum exiguum | reverse complement strand
CCAGGTCTACGTCTCACACTAAGGTTAGTGTGCGACGGTTTTTTTTTTTTTTTAATTTTTTTTTTTTACTATGGGGTCATTTTTCAGTTGTATGGGGGTCATTTTTTCAGTTGTATGGGGGTCATTTTTCAGTTATATGGGGGTCATTTTTCAGTTTTAACATTGGGGTCATTTTTCATTTTGTATGGGGTTATTTTTCAGTTTTAACATGGGGGTGATTTTTTAGTTGTATGGGGGTCATTTTACAGTTGTATATGGGTCATTTTTTCAGTCAGTTATATAGGGATCATTTTTCAGTTGTATGGGGGTCATTTTTCAGTTGTATAGCGGTCATTTTTTCAGTCAGTTGTATTGGGGTCATTTTTCAGTTGTATGAGGGTCATTTTTTAGTTGTATAGGGGTCATTTTTCAGTTGTATGGGTCATTTTTTAGTTTTTAACTCAGTTGTATAGGGTCATTTTTCAGTTGTATGGGGGTCATTTTTCAATTATATGAAGGTCATTTTTCATTTGTATAGACTTGAAAAAAAATTGAAAAAAAAAACGAAAAAAAAATAAAATTTTGGGTCATTTGATCAAACCCGTCTCACACTACACTAATTTAGTGTGAGACCGGTGCACACAAATTTTTCTATATTCTCACTACTACTAACCTTTTTAACGTTTTTTTTTTCTTTCTTAGTTATGTCCTCGGTTTTTGTTCTGTTATATACCGTAACTTTTATTTCTTTGTACCTTTCTCGTGGTTTCAGCATGTAAGTAAACCTTTTCTAATGATTCTTTCGTTTACTTTGAGTTACATCATGATGCCAAAAAATTTATTTGTGTGTGGTAATCATACACACAAGAAGGTTGAATTTCCTAGGGAGATAATTGTAGAAATTCTCACAAGGGTACCGGTAGAATCACTTCTTCGCTTCAAGTGTGTTTCGAAGACATGGTGCAATATTATGAAGTGTCCAAATATTTGCAACCTTCAGATGAGGAGATCTTTGCAAAACTCTGCTGGGTCGCTTTTATTCTTTGGCAACAACCGTCTATATTCATTTGACTTCAGCAACATTGAGCATGGTGCAACGAGACTTCACCGTCCTCGAGAGATATGCAATGAAAACAAAGGTAAAGACAGTGATGATTCGGATGATGACGACTGCGTAGGGACTTGGTTAGTAGGGTCGTGCAACGGCTTGCTATGCTTCAACTTGCCAAATTCTCGCCGGTTTGTTCTGTACAACCCTGCAACTCGAGCCTATAAACAATTACCAGAAGAAGTTGGGAAAGACTATAAAGGAACGTTTCGCTTAAATGGTGAGTTTGCTTATGATAGCAGAACCGATGATTATAAAGTCATAAGGTTTGCTGAACACTACGATAACAGCTATTGTTGTTGTTGTGGTGGTGGTGAACTCAAATTCACCGAAAGCCACATGTATAGTTTGAAAGCCCAAGCATGGGAGATAATCCCAGACCAACCCTTGGGTTGTGTGTCTTCCCGCAGTGTTGTCGCCAACAACTCTCTACACTTTATAACTTGTGATAAGAGTAAAGTCATTTGGCGCTTTGATCTTTTCACTAAAGAGTATCAGGAGATGCAATTGCCTCAATGTTTATCAGAAACATATGGTCAAATAACATTAGCCAGTTTAAGAGGGCAGCTGCATTTGATGACAGTGGATTACGAAATATGGAGGATGGAGGAATATGGAGTCGTCGAGTCGTGGACTAAGGTGTTCCATGGTTTAAATGCTCCAATTTCAACTATATATATCATAGGATCAGAGCCATCAGACTACTTTGGTTCGCCTTTGCTTCAGCCATACGCTTACTCCAACGATGGGAAAAAGATACTTGTTGGACTAGATAGAGAGTGTAAACATTTTCTTTGTTGTGATCTAGAACATCAAACAGCTAGCAAAGCAGAAATCTTAGGAGTGCCTGTTGCATCAGGCGAGTTTGTGGCAGAGCCATGGGTGGCATCTATTATTCCCCTAGATTAGTGAGCACAGGCCGCTAGCGAGTTCAGCTGTACTTTCATTATATTTGCACTGCGTTCTTATTCATGGTATTTTAGTAGTGTACTTGTGCTGAAAATCAGCTTTGTTTCACCTCCAATTCTTAGGTACTCCCGCTGTATGTGTACACCGGGTGTTTTTTGTAAAACATTTCAACAAATATCACTAGTCGCATTTTTCATATCATTAGTTAGTTTCTTTATTATTAGTTATAAATTCATCCGGTGTATAGTACACCCGGTGTACCAAAGACTTGTTGTACCTACCGAGTATATGTTAGCTACTTTTTAAATCCAAAAAGTTATAAAAAGTTAACCTGCTAAGTAAATATAATTATATATTACCTGCTGAGGTGAGTTCTCGAATTGAAACAATTAATCCCACTAGTATTTTTTTTTAAAAAAAAGGTAAGAAAGGGAGTGATATTAACACTCAGTTTGGGAACTCTTTATTTAATGAGGAAAACTAGAGAAATTTTAGAAAACTGAAGAAATGAAAAATCGGTTGTGTTTGGTTATGAAAAGGAAAACTAGAGAAAAGTAAATCTAAGTAAAATTGGAGAAATCCTATAGTTATATTGGGCCTCTTTTGTTTTCTATAGTTTTCCTCCCAAAAATGATGGAAAAACTGTGGAATCTAAGAAAAAGACTATTTAACAAATGTAAAATTTGACATTTCTCCCCATTTCCTCATTAACTAAACAAACAAGGGAAACTTGCGAATTCCTCGTATTTACTTTTCCAGACTTTTCTACAAAATTATCTTTCATCACTTTTCATCACATTTACTCACATTGCAAGTTACCAAACTGAGTGTAAGAGACCCTCCTCTCGAGGGATTCTCCTAATCTATCACCTAAAAGAATGCTATCTAATTCTCGAGACCACGATGTGTCCCATGCAATTTCCTCTTGTCGTTGTTGTCCTAAATTCGCCATCCAGTCAGCGGCCCGATTTCCTTCTCGACAAATGTGAGAGACTTTGTAACAAATCAAAGACCGAAGAAGACCATTAATATCTTGAACTAAACTTTTGATTGCCCATGGAACTGCAGCCCTTCCTGAAACCGCTTGAATCACTGTAAGATTATCACCTTCAATCCAGACTCTAGTATAACCAAGATCAATAACTTTCCGAAGGCCATCTCTTAGCGCCAAAGCTTTAGCTACCAAAATGGTAGATTTACCAATAAAATTTGAACCAGCCATGATTAAGGAACCACTCTCTGAGCGTAGTAAATACCCTAGACTGGCATTAGAGTCCCGGACCGAACCATCAAAATTTAGTTTGACCATTCCCGGATTAGGAGGTAGCCAAGTAATGTACCTGCAGAAAATTGGTTTGGTTTTGTTAGAAAGAAAAGCCGGCTTGAATTTTTCATCCAACGTTAAGCGATGTTTCCATTCATAATAGCAATGTCGAGCACGCATGAAAATTGCCATTGGGTTGTATTGGCTTCTTTCAAAAAGCTTATCATTCCGACATAACCAAATACTCCATAGAAGATACATAGACTTGATGAATTCAGGAGAATGGATAGAAAACTCCTCTTTCATATAATTAATCCAGCGGAAGATATCTTGAGATGGAATAAACACCATAAACCATTCACGTTCAAGAGCAAGATTCCAAACCTTCATTGTCTCAACACAGAAGGAAAATATGTGTGAGAGGGTCTCCTGTGCCGCTCCGCAAGTGGCACACGGTTCATAATGTGGAATTATACTTCGAGAAAATAAGCAATCTTTGGACGGTAAAGATTTGTGAAAAAATTGCCACAGAAAGATCTTAATCTTAGGATACATTAAGCGTCCAAATCCACCTAAACTTCCACTTGCTCCTATTGCCAGGTTTAATACCTTGGGCTAACAAAATCGCAGATTTCGTAGAGAATTCACCTGAAGACGTAAGACCCCAACCTAGTTCATCCGAACACTGAGTGACTGAGATTGGAATTGGTGTAATACTATCAACAATTCCACTAGACAACACTTGCATCAATTTTACACGATCCCATACTTTAGAGGAAGTGATGAAATCAGCAACCATAGCAGTTGGAGACTGAACATCAGTGGTTTGTAGCCCCGTAATGTCCAGCAAAGATTCTGTCCTGATCCAATTATCCGTCCAGAAACTTATTTACGTGCCATCTCCAATTTTCCACTGTAAGCCTTTACGGAAGACATTGCGGACACGCAAGAGACTCTTCCAGGCCCAAGATTCAGTCGTTTTGAGCTGATAATTAAGGATTGAACTATTACGTAGATATTTGGTTCGCATAAATTGAACCCAAACACTATCACTAGGAAATAATAATTTCCATAAAAGTTTACACAAGAAAGCCGTATTAACCGCTTTGGTGGATCTTAGTCCCAACCCTCCATAGATTTTTGGAAGGCAAATAGAATTCCAAGCAACCATAGATGATCCTTTAGTCTCTTGGCCTTTCTTCCAGAAAAAATTGCGATTAGTATTGTCTAGTGCCTTGACTGTACGATCAGGGAGTGCAAAACATTGCATTGTATGAGCCGGCAGAGATTCAAGGTTTGACTGGATAAGAACCGATCTACCAGCTTTAGAGAGGGAATTTGCCGCCCAAGAACTCATACGGGATTGAGCTTTACTCACAAGGTCTTGATAGATTGTGACATCTGGCCGTTTATCAAACAATGGGCAACTTAGATACTTGCCCAAGTGGTTACTGAAAGGGATATTGAATTCTCCAGAAAGGAACACTTTTCGATTTTGCGGTACCCATTTAGAGAAAACAATGCTCGACTTATGAAAATTAATAAGTTGCCCTGATTGCAAACAGAAATCATTCAATTCCTTGAGCAACCTAGCCGAAGAAAGAGTAGCTTTACAAAACAGCAGGCTGTCATCCGCAAAAAGGAGAGCTGGGAGGAGAGGTGCTTGAGGGCAAAGTTTAACGCCAATCCCAAGTTTAGGGTTCTGTGAGATCCTCAAAATCCTAGTAGCTAGAACATTCATACACAAAATAAACAAGTACAGTGATAAGGGATATCCCTGACGTAAACCTCTAGTAGGAGTGAAAATACGCTATGCTTCATCATTGACCAGTAGAGAATAAGAAACAGTAGACACACATTGACGAATCCATTCAATCCATTTCTGATGGAAGCCCATCTGAGATAAAGTGGCAAAGAGGAATGTCCATTCAACCCGATCATATGCCTTTTCCATATCTAATTTAATAGCCATCCAGCCTGTTTTATTTTTGGAGGAACTAAAAAGATGCATAACTTCATGAGTGAGCAAAATGTTATCATGAATTGATCGCCCTGGTATAAAAGCTCCTTGATTAGAGGTAACTAAATCACTAAGAAAGGGTCTCAGACGATTGACAATGAGTTTAGTGATAATTTTCATAATAGTATTACAAAGACTTATAGGGCGGAAATGATTATCTGTTTCTGGGACGGCAATTTTGGGGATCAGTGAAATAAACGTGTGATTAATTTCCTTTAAGAGTTTACCATGATGAAAAAAAGCAAAAACGCTTTGACAGACATGCTCTCCAATAATATGCCAGTACTTTTGGAAAAAAGCTCCTCCAAACCCGTCAGGTCCCGGTGCTTTATAAGGGTTCATCTGAAAAACTACGTCCTTGATTTCTTCCCTAGTAAAATCTCGAACAAGATCATTATTCATGTCCTGAGTTACACTTCGCGGTATATCCCCTAAAAGAAGAGGATTAACAACATGTCCTGAAGATTGAAACCTCTGTGTAAATCTCATTGTTAGATATTCTTTAATAAGAGCTTGATCCTCAAGCCAAGCACCAGTATTATCTCGAAGCTTCCTTAGCCTTGTTCGTTTCTTCCTACTATTATGAAATCGCTGAAAATTGGTGGAATTTCTATCACCACTAAGAAGCCAACGTTGTTTCGAAAAAGTACTCCAATACCTTCTATTGAAAGTGAGAAGACTTTCACGCTGCTTAAGTAGTCTTATTTGTAATTGTTGGAGATTGAAATTAGTACCTTCCTGACTAAGCCGTTGATCAACATATTCTAATTTTTCATAATTCTTTTTAAGCTGAAGTGATAAGAAATTAAATTTTACCCTACTCCAGCTTCTAAAGGAAGATTTAATATTACGTAATTTTTTCACCACACAGAACATTTTAGAACCCACAAAATGTTTACCCCATTCTGACTCTACAATCGTTTCAGCATCTGAATGACCCATCCAGTTGGGCTGAAACCGAAATGGCCGACCTTTTGTTCGTATATCCGTCTTGGTGTTGAGCCATATTGGACTATGATCCGAGAGAGTAAACTGACCATTTGTCACAACACTATTCGGGTAGCATGCCATCCAAGAGTCATTACAAATAGCACGATCAAGCTTTTCTTTAACGAGAGTCGCATTAAATCGTTGTTTCCATGTGAATGGTGAAGACACACAAGTAACAGATTCACCACGCATTTGGACACAAAATTCCGAAAGTCTCCTCAACCGGCATGGAGTTACCGGAGTACCACCCTCTTTGTCTCCACTCTCTAAAAGCTCATTAAAATCTCCAATAATGCACCAGGGACCTTGGATTTGTGAAATAAAACTCGTGAAGTTTGCCCAGAAATGGTTTTTATCGCGTTCCTGAGCAGGTCCATAGACACCAATAACCACTACCGTATTATTATTTTGCAAATCGTCAACTTGAAAGCTATAAAGCGGTCATCTTTAGCTAAGATAGAAGCATGGATATTAACTTGATCCCACAAAACCCAAATTCCCCCTGAGTGGTTAATAGTCGGGATTATTTCTTTGTTATGGAAACCCAGTTTACGAATTAATCTCTTGGTATTATGTTCATTAACGAGAGTTTCAATTAAAAACATGATATCCGGTCGACTCTTGTTTTTAAGAAAGAGAGCTTCGTCCATCGCACCATCTTTTTTAATGCCTTGTACATTCCAACTAGTGATTATCATTTAGATTAATGGGTAGAATGACCCATAACATGAGATTGTCATTTATCACGCCAGATATCATGCCAGCATAAACAATGATCCTCGCAAGTCCCTTTCCAGAAAAACGGTCAAGCATATTACCAGATAACATTATAGAGAAGTATGCAAAAATGAAAGCAATACAAAAAATACAAAAGTCCATCATCATAACAATCGTCTCAAAACCGTCATATAAACCGTCTTTGTCGTTAGAAGCAATAAAATAAAAGAGAAAGAGAATCAATATATCTAGAAAAAATACGAGTGACAATGAAAGAAAGAAGGGAAGCCAAAATAAAACAAATAGGAAAGTAACAAGGGGGGTACAACAAAAGCATACATAATCATCCAGGAAAACAGAAGAAGATAACAAAATAGGCTTAACCAACATTGAAAGAGGAAAGCAGTTTTAATAAGTAGAGATACAGACAATACATAAGTGTAGATAAAAAGACATAAGTAAGTCCCCCTAATAATAACACTTACAAAAGATTTCCAGTGACTCCAAGGAGCACAAAAAATTAACACCAGCAAAGAAGAGGGGAAACGGAAAGTGGAAATAGGAACATAAGACCTAGCAGAAACAAGAACTAAAGAAAAATGGAAGCAGACAATCATTGAGCAACTAAGTTTGAGGAGAACCAGATGCCTCCTGGTTATCCTCATTGTTGTGCCCATCAATACTCCCACCACGACGTCGCTTCTTACCAGATTCCGTCGAATCAGCTGGGACAGAATCAAAATCCATAAAGTCAGAGCTAAGTTCCTTGTTAGCCACATTCAACGAGTGAGAGGAATCATGAGAAGAATGTTCTGAATCACCCTCAGCACCAGAGTCATAATTGGTACCCCATTCAACAATGCGTGGAGGAGATTCATTATCAGACAACAGATTCTCAGGAAGCAATCGCTCAGGAAATGGCATACGAATTGGACTAAGGTCAGCCTCAATGCCAGGCATTGCAACAATAGGTTCAGAAGGGATGACTGAAGTGGAAGGATTTTGTGGACTGTGCGCAGAAGCACTTAAAGAAGCACCGGGTGAAACATGAGCTCTAAGACTACCCCGTCCATAACCACCTCTGGCACCTCCCCTAGAAGGAGCTCTAGGCCTTCTACGTGGGGATGCAGTCACCCAACCCCCCTCCAAACTAGAGTGATGTTCAGGCAAATTTTCACTCACATCTCCCAGCTCAAAGATAAAAGGGTCAACTGGCTCAAAGCGCTTTAGAGATAGTCTCTTGTGGAACTTTAGGGCAAGACTCCATCTCATGATCATAAGATCCACATAAGACACACCTGGCTGGCATGTTATCAAATAGTACTGGAAAATTATGAATCCTACCCATCCAAGGCACATAGACGACTTACTTAAGAGGTTTGGTAATATCAACTAAAAGACAGACCCTAGCAAACCTACCTCGAAGCTTAAGAGCAGTGATCTCATCAAGTTTAATGACCATTCCAATATCCTTCATAATATTACAGAGCTTATCAAACTCCCAACATTCTAAAGGCAACCTAGGTATCTTAACCCACAAGTAGACATGAGTGATGTTAGCCTTAAGGGTGTTAAAGAAAGGTTCCCATAACCTAAGATGAAAATTCTGACCTTGAACAAAGTATGGTTGACCTTCCCAAGCTGCATCCCTCTCTTCCTTAGTAGTAAACTTAACTCTATACCAATCATACCCAATATCAACCAGCTCAAAGTGACCTTTCATATGCCTCCACTCATAGACTAGCTTCGATTTGATAGCCCCATAAGGAACAGGTTCTCCCCAGATTTTCCCATAAAAACACAGCTTATCATGATTAGCAATAATCTCATCCTCAGCAAAGGGGTCATAAGGAAAATCTAGGGAAGGGATATGCTGATTAGGAATGTCAGCGATCCCAGAAGAACCATCTGCATTAGATTGTGGAGGTATAGGTGCAGTGTTATTCGAGCTCCCAATCTGTAGGACTCGCCTAAAAGAAGGGGGAGACCTAAGAAAGGGTCTAACACTAAGAGTAGGGTGATGGTCACTGGAATGGTCACCACCTGACTGTTGTTGACCCTCAGCATTATCGGAATTAGGACGGTTGTGTATAGCTAAAGTGTCATAGTTGAAGGTTTCAAGTGGGTCAAAGTGAGAAGAAGGGAGAGAAGACATGAGCTTGGCCAATGGTGAGATGAAGAAACGAATGAAGGGGTGCGGAAAGATGACATCCTGAAACTCATATTTAAAGACAACAAAGGGGGTAAAGCGTAAAGTAGTACCAATGTTGAACACCGTCCTGTCCAGATCAGTATGAACAATTGAAAAATCAAAATTGCATGTGAACAACAGTGACCAAACAGAGTAACTGAAAACCAAGTAAGTCATGATCATTTTAAAAGAGTATCCCATGATATGCGCAGAAAAAGGAAAAAGACAAAAGCATACAAGCCAATTCGCAAACGTGTAACAGATGGGAAAGAGAGCAAGTAAAAGGGAATGAAAAAAGAGGAGAAGACTGAACAAATCACAGTTGATTAAACCTTCCAATACACCAATCGACGATAAAGGGTGGCTGATAGCTAAAGACGAAGGAACCAACCAAGCACGAAGCAACCCAGAACAATTAAGATCCTCTGCAACTCTATTAATCGTCATTCGCGTGATCAGGTAGCACCCCGGCTCGAACAGTCGATAGGTAACACTTGGCACAAGGAAGCAGAGCCGGATGAAATGATTACCCCTACGAAAGGTGCTAGATCTAAATAAACAATACAGCAGAACTCTTAGATCCCCCTTTTGCACAAATAAACAAATGTGAAACCCACAGCCATTAGTACATAGTGGGATAACTTGTGTATAGCGAAATGAATGATGAGCAACAAATGAGTTCATTGGGTGAGGAATGAGAAAATGGGACACAAGATTGCAGTGGAAACTAGGAGGAGAAAAATCAATTTGGGGGCTAGGGTTTGTGCGATCGGAAGTTGGACTAGGAAAACATTTTTTTTCTTCTTTTTTCGCCTCTCTCTCCTCTCTGACTTCTCTCTAGAAGTCATTTTTTACCTTACATTGGATATATTAATCCCAATAGTATATACTTCATATTACAAATGAACCTAGCAATATAGAGAAGAAAATGGAATGGGGACAATATAGCATACTCACACATTACAAACTGTTAACCCTCCACATGTTTAGAATGAAAAATATTTAGTCCTTACTCCTTGTCACAAAAAATAAGGACCATAAGGCTTTTGACAAGGACAAATACCAACCTTTGGATTTGTCCTAGTTTTAAAGAGAACCCTTGATTGACTTGAATTTATGATTTTAATTTATCTTTTTTTTTAATTCCGAAAAAAATTCAAAAAAGATACGAATTTTTTTTTTTGAAAATTATTATTTTTAATATATACCCAGTTTGTGTTTGGGGTGTAAGTTAACTTAGAAAACTGATACTTTTGTACTGACTAATTAATGTATTTGTCAGTACAAATTGTATGAATTATGAGCGCAGTTGTTTTTTTTGTCATAACAAATTGTTTATTTTGTCGGTACAAAAACGGTACAAATTACAGAGTACTTTGTACTTACATTACACCGTTTTAGTTATGACAATAACGTTCTGAAGGTTAAATACTATTTTGTTCTGACATTTTTCATCTTTCGTCGGTATGAAAACGTGCATATTTAATATCCTCGTAAAAAGACTTATTGTCGTTACGAAAATGTCTTTTTGTAGCAACAAGTTATGTGAACTTATCTTCGATGGAAGTCATATTTCGTCGTTACAAAACTGTCTTATTGTCAGTACAAAATGTGTATAAATTTCCGAAATTCAGAGGTCGTACCAGCCAAACACGGCCTTCCAAACAAATAATTAAAAAAAATTTACGTAATAAAAATTATTTTGTGTAATATTTATCCGGGTTAAAAAAAAAAAGAAATAAAAATCATAAATACAAGTCAATCAAGGGTCCTCCTTAAAAGTAGAACAAATCTAAAGATTGGCAATTGTCCTTGTCAAAAGTCTTATTGTCCTTGTTTTTTGTGAAAAGGACCATATACACACCCATGTTTAGAACTGTCTACTGTGACATTGTCATGAATGAACACTGACATGTTGTTGTCTCTAGATGTTATTATTGGGTGAGTATTGAGTGAGAAAGGGTGAGAAGAGGGTGAGAGATCGATCAGTGAAGGGGAGGAAGAGAGCAGAGAAAGAGCGGGGAATAAAGTGACCCCAAAATCAGCTAAGGAAAAAAGGAAAAAACAAATAAGTCAGCTTTATAGCTTGGAGATACCGAGATATTAGTTTATAAAAAGTTCTCACTAGTTATAGCACATTGCAGTGGTGTGATATAGTTTTTTTTTTTCCCCTAAAAAAAAATATAGTTTTCTTTTTATAAAAACTTGCTTTTGAATAGTATTTTAGGTTAGTTTTATAATTTTTCAAGTATCGATTAAGAAGATTGAGTATTATTTTGGTTTCCTCGTTAATATTTTTTTAATTGGAAAATATAATTTATAATTTTATAGTTGGTCGAACTAAAGTAAATCTAATACTCATGAGTCATGTCATATGTATTACTCCATCCGTTTCTGAAAGTCCTTCCTCTATTCCTTTTTGCGTTGTTTCAAAAAGTTCTTCCTCTTTCTTTTTTTGGCCTAGTTTTTTTTTCCAGGAAATGTCCTTTTTGTCCTTGGTAGTTGATATGGGGACTGGGAAGGAGGCTTGGAAAAGGGAAGATGAGGGATATATTTGTCCATTTAACATTTGATTAAAGTGTGTGCCAAATTGTAAACATGAAGAACTTTTAGAAACGGAGGGAGTACCATTTCACAAAGTTTCATTTAGCATTTGTCTAATATTTTGGATGTTGGTAATAATATTTTTTTCAAGGGTGTGTCTTTAAATTGATAATTATTTAAGCATATAGATTCTAATAAAATTAAACCTAAACATATTGCGTCTTGTAAACTCAAATAACATTGCCATACAAAAATTTTAATAGTTGAAATGTAAAATAATTTTATTTCTAAAATTATGGTGTTCTTTTAAATTTTTGATGAAGTAAGCGGTGCGTAGTGTGACAGATGAAATTTAAAGGTGAGTGGTGTGACAGATTGAAATTCAAATTATCTTCCAAGTTTAGGTTCACATTGCCATTCTTTGTCTCAAAGAAGATATATGTTATACACAAAGTGTAGTTTCTGTATTTGATCCATTAAACTCGATTAGATTTAATACAGAAGTGCATCAAATGTATCGGACCAAATAATTCAACTATACTCTTGTCAAATTTGACCTCGAACTAATTGACCCATTTATTAAAAAATAATAAGAGTGGTACATTTACCTTAAAACACTATAAGTATTTTTTTAAGAATT
The DNA here is from genome assembly GCA_900322385.1 of Pharnaceum exiguum. Lineage (NCBI taxonomy): Eukaryota > Viridiplantae > Streptophyta > Magnoliopsida > Caryophyllales > Molluginaceae > Pharnaceum > Pharnaceum exiguum. Next base: position 3,644 of record ONZK01004507.1, on the reverse strand, counting down.
GATTTGAATATATTTAGTTGAATATTCTTTATGATATTAGTGAAGTATGAAATTTTAATAAATATACTATGATAATAAAACTCGTTGGACCAAACAAAAAAATACCGAAGTTTAGACAATCTGAAAATGTCAAACCCAACTGTACAACATGAGATAAGGTGAACCCGGAATGAATGAAACTAAATCTGTGACGCTTTTGTTAGGTCAAATATAGAGTATTATTTCGTATAATTAATTCTTTTTCCTTGTTTTCATGGGGTATAAAGGACTTTAATTTTGTACGGTATCATTGTGTAGCCCTTTGGGATATTGTGCTTTTTATTGTTTTTTATTTACCTTTTATGTGAATAATATATATCTTTTCGGTATATTATTTCGTATATATAGAGAATTATTTCCTACTTTTCATTCCTACTTTGAGGGAGTATAATCTTTTAATTTTGTTTAGAATTTGTGGGGGTATACATTGATTATTCCAATTCTTAGGTACACCCGGTGTAAACTTACGCATGATGTTTTATGTCAAAGTATTATAACACATAACTCATTAACCAACTTATAGATATCATTAGTCAATACTTAATTATTAGTCCCAATTTCACCCGGTGTAAGTTTATACCCGGTATAACAAAGACGTACTGAAATGATAACTGATTTGTACTCTGCACGAATGAATTTAGTAAACTTTTTTTGATATATAAACTTAATAAAGTTTAGTT
>ONZK01004504.1:25546-36508 GCA_900322385.1 Pharnaceum exiguum | reverse complement strand
CCCCCCCCCCCCCCCCCACCCCCCACCCCCCCGTCTCCCGTGTTGTCTAGTGCCAAGAGAAGGTGAAAAAGCGCTGCTAAAGAAGCATGAGGAGGCTTCTTTTGCAACACAACAATAGAGCAAGATAGCATATCTATGGCAATTTCATCAAGAAAAGGGTGAGAAGAATAAAATATTAAGTCTCCAAAATAAGCACAGAAATTTGGAAGTCAAATAATGCATTACGCCCCCCCTTAACCGATACTCCAAAATGGAACCAGTTTGACGAGGATGATTTTAAGCACCTGCACGACAAGATGCACTTCTCCTGTTAACTACCCTGTTTATATGTCCTTATCTGTTTCTCTGAGATCAAGCGAACCCTGAACAACTAAGCACAACATGAGATGTTCCTAGAGGAAACCTTTTCTGTTTCCTTACTGACAAATTTCCCAGTACATGGAACAAGTTCAAGCATTCCCTAATTCAATAAGGAGCATATCTGTTACAATAAGTTGGAAGGTCATTTCCAAATTGAGTAAGACCATTTTAGAAGAAGAGAGAGAGGGAAGGAAAGGAAGGGGGAGGGGAGAGAGAGATTGGCAGTGTGGCTGTGTCATTCAATTTAAATGACCTTCTAAGAGGGAAAATGAGATGAAACCTACCAAGCAGTGATCTGGCTAGCAGTGACGCGAGTCATGATGGGAACAAAAATTCATAAAATTAGCAGACATGATTTCAGTTGTTCAAGTCCACCTAACCCTGGCCATTATTTCAGAATTCAAAACAACCTTCCGCATAATGATGAAGGTGCTTGCTGGAATGATTCTAAAGCAAAGCATACTTGCAAAGACAAGGGAGCACTAAAAGATACACTAGGAAGCATGAAGCTCTGTTACCCACTAAAATGAATGTAGTTTGAGACTTCAAGAGACTCTGTTTCACACTATGGTTCACATCTAAAAACAAATCTACACGATATGTTAAGCGAGAAAACAAGCGAAAAACCATAGGAATTCCTCCCTTTTTTCCCAGGGTTTGTTATTTTAAAAATTAAAACTAAATATTAATGAGAAATTAAATAACTGTCAGCCGTAAACTTTACTTTCTTTCTCTCACTTTGCAACCTACTACTCAACTTTGTATTAAAACTAATTGTGCTATCATTTCTTTTATTTTTTGTGATATTGATAAGTGTAAATGATGAACTAAGCACACATTTATTTCAAGGTGAACATTTTTGTGATGTTGTTTACTATCAATCTATCATAAATGGTTCCTTGACCAAAAAAAAATCTATCATAAAAGGTTTACGATAATAAATGAAGAAAGAAATTATGATATTCTCATGTTCTGAGGATCGTGTAAATCTTCTCCCCCAAACATTGGTTTCTGTTAAGTTTTTGTTTTATGATACTCCTGTCAATTTTTAAGAACATTTAGAAACTAAACACCTTGATTTCAATTTTGTTACACTACCGGTTAGGGATGAGTATTAATGGTAGGACGACTTTAGAATGGTTCTTTTTGTCATGTCACATGTCACCGGAATGACATTAGTTTTTTTTCTCCCCGCAAGCTCTATATCTTCACTACAACGGGACATGTATTCTATTTCATTTTTTAGGTCGGCACTGAAAAGATGTACAAAAGTACAAAAGACTGAAGCTTTGAATGTCCACCTACAAGGACATATATGTTTAGGGGTCTATGCTACTAGCGTAAATACTGTAGACATCAAGGAAACAAAGTGATTGTTATACACCCTTTTTATTCCTCACAAAAAAAAAAATCATTAACACTGCTACGTTAGGTAATGGGACAACTGTACAACTCATTATAATCACATTAATCAAGGTTTTAAGGTGTACCAATCAATATCTTTTTTAGATAACATGGGTATCTAGGCTTCGCCTAACTAATCCCATGGGACCTGAAGTTAACAGCCGGTAAAACCTCCAGTGGCCCTGAGGAGACTCGAACTTGGGACTTCTGGAATAAATCTTAGCTACCCACTCAAGAATTTCAACTTAGACTCTATTAAAAGATACACATCATAGATTTTAGTTTCTCTTTTTTTTTCACTAAAACCTACAACAACTATAAATCGGTGAAGTAAACAAAGTTTAATTGCACTGGTCCACCCTTCAAAAAAAATAAAATTGCACGGGTCCATACTAGTCAACATAGAATATTGTTGTTGTCTATGAAGCTTATGCACATACATACTTTGAGTATCAATAGCATCAAACAATACTTTGAGTTAAAAAGAATTTCTTAGCCTCTAACAAAACACAAAGCTAATGCAAACCATGGCAGTAGCACCTCCCCCGTACTATTAACTTTGTCACATGACAATTTCCTAGTTATTTTAAGAACCTTTTTCCATTTAAAGCTGGATGAGTCCGCATTTTTTCCAACTTTGCAACACCAAACCATATGCAAGCATAACTTTGTCAAGCTTTCAATTTTTCTATGCCACCACTGTTTTCATTTACGGTTGAATAAATTACTTATTTAGTTATTTTTCACATATAATTGGAGAATTACCCAGCTTAAAATGGCAGAATGAGAGAGCAACATTCAAATAGTAGTTATTTTTGACAGCAATTTTCCAGTAAGAGGTTTATGACCCATAGGATGATCAACTAAAAAAAACAGGTTTTTCACTTGTTGTGATTGAATCAATTTTATCTTCAATAACTTCTTTCCAAAAGCCAGCATCAAGAGAAAATATCATTTATAAGTCCCCAAGTGGTTGTGTGGGCCTATTCCAGGTAAAGCTCCATTCTAGGCCTTAAACTCGAAAATTGTGTACTTAATCATCAGTTCCCTCTCGTTAGTATATCAAATTCAATTGTATCCGTTCCTCCAATAGAAGAGTAGATGTAAACCAATTGTCTACTCATCAATCATGCAATTTGCGAATGGATTGGTGGACTCAATAATCATAACATAACATTTACACGCAAGCAGCATTGTTCGATCCAAGTGTAACAATCATAACTCACATAAATAATATCCAAATTCCGAGTCTCAGATCAACAACAACAACAACAACAACAACTCAGTCTCACACATCACAAACTGAAAATCTAATGAACATCAAATTAACTATCCTTCAATCTTCCAACTACCAAAAAAAAACAAAAAAAACACAGCACAAGTTCACAATGCCCAAAATGAGCTACTGAATCCAAACAAAGTATCAATTCATACCTGGAAGGATCCGCATGAGCAGCCAGCCAAGGCTCAACCATAGATGCCCCGAAGGTATCAGCAACAACCATATTCCGAAGAGTATCCGATTTCTTATTCTCTCCACCACCACCACCACCACCACCACCCATTCCACCCTTACCCAACACCTTACTACACTCAGCCAAATTCGTCTGCTTAGCAAGCCAATTCAACACCTTCCACCCATCCTCAAACGCAGCAGGGTACCTATTCTCGGGCGCCAAGCGGTACCCTATAGCCAACACAATGACATCACACAATTTCGCAATCCTCCGACAAAACAAGTCATTCGCAACTGAATCATTGCTCCCGCTGACAAACCCGCCCCCGTGGAACTGCATCATCACTGGAAGCCTCCTATTAATACTGTTACTATTATAAATCTTGCTATTAATTTCTACAGACGGCAAGTAACCCCTGTAGGGCCCCCCGTTGGTGTTATTTTCTGAAACGACGCCGTAGCTGTTTCTCCTCCCGTGATGGTCACCGCCACCATTGGCCCGCGCGTGCGGTTGCAAGGAGGTGTCCATGCTGTTGCGGCGAGGGGGAAAGGATGGGAGTGAGTCGACGCGCGGCGGCGGCTTGTGGTGGGGAGGAGAGAGAGCGGAGTCGGGGAGGAAAATGCGGAGAGAGAGAGAGGTGGAGGAGTCGATGTGGATGTCTTTAGTGGCGACCCCATCATCAGAAAATAGAGGATTTGCAGCCACCGTTGATTCCTCGGGGCGTGACGTCACCCCGAAGCCATTCAACGGTGAGGATTCATCTGAGGTGGTTGCGTTTTGGAAGCGGTTCTGGAGACGGTGTTTTAATAAGAACTTGAAGAACACGCTGTACAGCTTCACTGCTATGCTTGGCATTTGTGTCCGTCTGTCCTCCTCTTATAATAATTGGGTTAGATGCAATAACAACAATGGTATGTATATGTTAGCTCTGATATGTTTGATTTGATTTGATTTGATTTGGGTAATATGTGAAGCTACATTAGGGGGAATTTGTACGGATGAATCCGGAGGTTGTGTGTATGAAATGAAATCTGAGCGGCGATCAGGTGATGTGTTATGTCTGTGAGAGGCAGAGAGGATAAAGGTGGTGATTGATTGATGAGGATGGTAATTTGCTCTCTACACGGCGGTGTACCTGTAGTGGTGAGCAATAAAAAAGTTCTATTAATACTCTTGTTCATATAGCAAATAAAAAGCCATTAAAAAAGTGAGTTCAACAATAGCTGCAGAGGAATCACTTCATTTTTTTAAAAAAAATTTGTACAAAACTCCCCCGATTTTTATCAATTTTGTACAGAACTCCCTTTAACCTTATTTTTTTTTAGGAAACTCCCTTACATTTTGTTGACCTTTGTAAATATATAGTTTTCACCAAATTTTAACTTTTTATACCTAAAGTACCCCTGCTCTTACTTTGCACGTGAAAGCCATCTCCCCCACCCCTTCATTTCCCACAATTATTTCACCTCCCCCCTCCCCCTTCCCATTCACGCAACCACCTAACTGGGAATACTTAAGCTTTGGTAGCTTCAAGCCTTCAACTAGTAGCTAACATACCTCAAAAATCTGCTTCAACTTTTCGCCAATCAGAAAAACAACTATTAGTATCTGCTTACCATATGTCCGGACTGTGGAGAAGGATTGTTACCATTAAGCTTTATAATTTTTCTTGTGCTCTACATAAATTGCATTCGTCTCCATACCCAAAATCACAGCTTTCATAACATTTTGGTCAAGAAAGTTAACTACCTCTGCCTAGTTCCAACTCATCATTGAGTTGGGTTCCACTTGCATTTCAGTAAGTATTAGCAACTTCTCAATTTGAAGGAATGGATAATAAAACTATCTTTACATTTTTTTTGACAACTCTTCCACTATATCTTTCCCAATCTACCCAATTAAAATATTTTTTTGATGGCTCAATTAAAATATTTAATCAAGTTCCTTGCAAAATCAACAAAAAATTTGAAATCCAAAGCATACCTAAATGACTTTAGTTTGTCTCTGAAAAAATACAAGTCACATTCATTGTAATAATTTTGGCTTGGTTTTGAAACTGGACGATAAGACATATTTTCTTCAGTCTACATTTTTCATTGTTTGCTCTTCTGTTAATGCCGAGCAGTAAGCGCTAAGCAAACTACTTATAATGTATAAGTGAATCACTGGATATCATCATATCACCAACCATGAAACAAAAAGTATAGTGCTCTATAGACTTACTGCTTCCTTTATGTCGAAATCCCTTGTCCAATTTATTAGTGTACCGATATGATTTTTGTTTGGTGTACTGGGAATGAAAAGGTAACTACAAGCTTTTTACTTTATTTTTATAATTGGAATCTTTCTCATTTTCAACAAGTAGTGAAATTTCTCGGCCATAAAATCAAAGAGAATCTGAAAAGGTAATTCAAGCTTATGGAGGAATGGGGGAAGGAAGGAGGGTTACGTGAAGAAAGGGGGGAGGGAAGGGTGAAATAATGTAGAGAAATGAAAGGGGGAGAGGGAGGGGGAAGATGGCTGCAAATCAAGAGCAGGGGTACTTTGGGTATAAAAAATTGGAATTTGGTCAAACTATGAATTTACAAAGGTCAATAAAATGCAAGGGAGTTCCTTACAAAAAATAAAGTTAAAGGGAGTTCGGTACAAACTTGGTAAAAAACGGGGGAGTTTTGTACAAATTTTTCTTTTTTTAATATCATCAACGGCAATACAAAGATCCGAGTAAAGACGAGATAAGGAAGCACACAAGAAAGAAGAAAACGGGGATAGTAAGAGAAAAGGTATAGTTTTCATAATAAATATAAAGATAACCCTCATAAATTCCCTCTGTACATCTCATTACCTCACCCAACACAAACCGAGAATGACGTCACACCCCACAACGCCACACGACCCTCATAACCAACTAAAACCAAAAACCCACCTAACATTCAGACTATCACCCAGCCACATCCCAACTCAACATCTCTGTCAAAAAATTATATTGGAAATTCTGTAACCCATCAAGACGAGAAAATCGTCAAATTGATGGGTTTCCTCTTTCTTCTCAGACTAGCACTCAAGTACTCAACCACATCACAACTCACCAGCCATCAACTTAACTCATCACCCATCAACTTAACTCATCACCTCCAACACACATCAACCCAACCAATCCTCACATCATTCGACATGACCCAAACCGCCCCCACAACACCATCAGTCCATCGCCAGCCCCCATCTCACCCTCTCGACATCCCATCACTGACAACCAAGCCTAAGACCCATCACACATCGCACCCTCACGCTTCAGACCCTCAAATTATCACCACCACAACAAGGAGGCAGCAGCACACTTCGGACAGAAGACGAAGTGACATATTGACAAATAGCATCATTGAACATTAACACAGATTAACATGAGACACGTAATATTCAATCAGTGGTCTTTATAATTCATTCAATTTGACATGAGTCACTTTATAGTTTTTTAAGTTCATTCAACATTTCACTTTATAGTTTTTTATTTCATTCGACATTTCATGTCTCTTACAGTTGATTTTGCTTTAGAGATTGAGGTCAGTTTCTGAATTGTGTTCCTCTGATCTCCTCTAACTAAACACTTCCGTAATGGTTTAACCAAACAAAACATGCTCTTTCCAGCCAATGAAAAGAAAAAGACAATCCAATTTCCCAATATTTCAAAACACAATTAATCATGCACACAAAGCTAACTACTGATATAAAAAAAACAATTCCAGCCTTTAACTTCCGACTAACCAAAGGGCCTTTCAGTCAACTGACATGAGAAACAACAAATCTTTACTTCCAATTCACAACCCAAACGTACATTCCAATTCACCTTAAAATTTAACAAATTACAATTCAAAACCCAAATCTTACGGTATTTCAATTCACCTTAAAATTCAACAAATATTTCTCATAAAACACCAAAGCAAAGAATTTAATAATTTTTTTAAAAAAAAAACAAATAATCATACAATAGACAACATAAACATGATGAAACTAAGAATGCAATATAAATTCATTCAGAAATTGGAGAGAGAAGAATCATACCGGAAATAGCATGCACGGCGGAGGAGGAGCGATACACGGCTGAGAAGCTCTGTCGCTAGCCGCTTGTCCGGTGCCCGAGAAGATTGAAGCTGCTATGGAGCGAGAGAGAGAGAGAGAGAGAGAGAGAGAGAGAGAGAGAGAGATCGAAAAGAGAGGGTTAAGTGGGTCGAAGACTGAAGAGGCTTTGGTAGTTTGGTGGATGAGGGGAACAGATCGAAAAGAGGGTGAGGGTGAGGGAAATAGATCTAGAATGAGACAGAGAGGAGGGAAAGTCGAAGAGATGACGAATTAGAGTGTGTGTTCTGGAACGGTGGTTTGCTAGGCGAATAACCTGTGAATAACGGTAGAGTCCACGCTGAAAAAATAAAAAACAAAACAAAAAGCAGGAAACGGGGGAAACGGATGGGCATAATGGGCTAAGTAAGGGAGTAAACCGGCAAATTTTACCATGCTCCCGCGCGTGTAGTACACGCGCGCGAAAAAAAAAAGTCTGCCCAGTACACGCGCCCAACTGGAAAATTCCAAAAAAAAAAAAAAATTGAATTTTTTTTTAAAAAATCATTTTTTTTTTCCTTTGACTGAATTTAGGGGGCGACTAATCGCATTTAGAGGGCGATTAATCGCATATCTAAGATAACACTTTTTTATTGCATTCAGAGGGGCGATTAATTGCATTTTGAGGGCGATTAATCGCATTCAGAGGGGTGACTAATCGCATTCAGAGGGCGATTAATCGCATATGTAAGATAACACTTTTTATTGCATTCGGATGGGCGATTAATCGCATTCAGAGCGTGATTAATCGCATTGAGAGAGGCGATTAATCGCATTCAGAGGGTGATTAATCGCATTTGAATGCGATTAATCGCATATGTAAGATAACACTTTTTTATTGCATTCGGAGGGGCGATTAATCGCATTCAGAGGGCAATTAATCGCATATGTTAGAGGAACTTTTTACCATTTTTTTGATTGCATTTGAGGGGCGATTAATCGTATTCAAGGCGCGATTAATTGGATTCAGAGGGGGATTAATCGCATTAAGAGGGGGATTAATCCATATTGCCTAGAATTTAAAAATCGATTTTTTTTTTTGAAAAATGAAAAAATCGATTTATTTTTTTTTGAAAAAATCGATTTTTTTTATTTTTAAAAATATGAGTTTTTTGCATTCGGTGGGGCGATTAACGAAGAAAAGGGGGGGATTATTAGGCCGGTTGTACCTAGCTAGGTGCACCCTGTTATATATATAGAAATAGGGTGCACCTAGTTAGGTACACCCGGGTGTACGGTTCATACACTCGAGTAAACCATGGTTAACCACTTCAGCCAAAGAAAATAAAAGAACAACTGGTATTGTTTTGTGTTCACATCTCCATTCTCCATGTCTACTCCATTCTCTCTCCTCAACATCAACATCAACAATATCCTCAACCAATTGCCAATCCACCATGGACGATGAGTTTGGCTACTATCTTCGCCAAGACATCCCATTCTCTCACTTTCGGCGACTTCCTTTTGATCCTCGTGTTCCTCTCATCCATCCGCCGTCAATCCTTGTGGGTCTCAAGATACTCGACAGCTAGGTAGGTGTTGTTTGATTATTTTTTTCTGGAATTTTCATACTGATAAATATAGCTGCTTATTCTTCTTTTTTATTGGGTGATAGAGAAAAGATGTGAGGTGGTAGTTACTATATATGTGAGTATACCATGATTAGATGATCTTTTATTCGAGTTTCTATTATTTGGTTTGATGATCGGGCATGCTAATTTTCTCGGTCCATGTATTGTAGTCCTTGTGTGTAGTTGCCTTTCAAACGACAACTCCATCAATCACAAATGTATGTTACTCGATAATGAGTCAAACAAGTTATTCTTGTGTTGTAGGGTGTATTAGAGCTCGTAAGTCATTCTCCTTTTTATATGTGGTCAATTGCATCAAAATAAACACATCTTGTGTGTAGTTGCGTTTCAAACGACAACTCCATCAATCACAACGTATGCTTCACGAAAATGAGTCAAACAAGTTGTATTCTTGCGTTATAGGGTGTATTATAGCTCGTAACTCATTCCCCTTGTTGTATGTGGTCAATTGCAGTAAAATGAAAACATCTTGTGTGTAGTTGCCTTTCAATGGACAACTCCATCAATCACAAATGTATGTTACTCGATAATGAGTCAAACAAGTTATTCTTGTGTTGTATGGTGTATTAGAGCTCGTAAGTCATTCTCCTTTTTGTATGTGGTCAATTGCATCAAAATGAACACATCTTGTGTGTAGTTGCGTTTCAAACGACAACTCCATCAATCACAACGTATGCTTCACGATATTGAGTCAAACAAGTTTTATTCTTGCGTTATAGGGTGTATTAGAGCTCGTAACTCATTCTCCTTGTTGTATGTGATCAATTGTATCAAAATGAACACATCTTGTGTGTAATTGCGTTAAAAACGACAACTCCATCAATCACAACGTATGCTTCACGATATTGAGTCAAACAAGTTGTATTCTTGCGTTATAGGGTGTATAAGAGCTCGTAACTCATTCTCCTTGTTGTATGTGGTCAATTGTATCAAAATGAACACATCTTGTGTGAAGTTGCGTTTCAAACGACAACTCCATCAATCACAACGTATGCTTCCCGATATTGAGTCAAACAAGTTGTATTCTTGCGTTATAGGGTGTATTAGAGCTCGTAACTCATTCTCCTTTTGTATGTGGTCAATTGCATCAAAATGAACACATCTTGTGTGTAGTTGCATTTCAAAAGACAACTCCATCGATCACAACGTATGCTTCACGATAATGAGCTAAGCAAGTTGTATTCTTGCGGTGTAGGGTGTATTAGAGCTTGTACCTCATTCCCCTTGTGGTATGTGGTCAATTGCATCAAAATGAACACATCTGTTATGTAGTGGTGCTTCAAACTCCATCAATCACAACGTACGCTTCACGATATCCAGTCAAACAAGTTGTATTCATGAGTTATAGGGTGTATTAGAGCTCGTAACTAATTCTCCTTTTGTATGTGGTCAATTGCATAAAAATGAACACATCTTGTTGTAGATACAGGGGCCCCGATCTAAGAGAAGTGAATCCAATTAGACTAGGTAAACCCATGGACCTACACGCAAGGTAGTTGAATGCGGGTGCTATTGAACAAGAGTCGCCACCAATTTTATTTAAGCACGCATACATATACATACTATTAGGAAAACAATTGGAAAACCTGTTTTATATTATCTTTTTATTAGGTAATTTAGATATAGTAAAAAGCATTTGAATTCTCTCGTGTTGTTCGTGAGGAACAACATGAGGTTTTAGGCAAAAGCTATTAGCACAACCAAATATCAAGATTCGGGAACGAAATTTAAACCCCTACTAGCTCGGTGTATTCCAATATAAATAGCTAAACCATATAGTTCATTTAACAACCTAATGAATTTATCTATATGACTCGTCTTGTACACATGCAATATTTATCAATTAGCGAAGTTTAAACATGGAACCCATATTCCGTTTTAAACACATGTAAGGAAATAAAGTCAATTTTTATTAGTCTAGTGATCTCTTGTTATTATGCAAATTATAGGGTCCCATATGGCTCTTGGCACGATCCTCCACATGCCAATGCTTAGGTATGGTGATTATAATAATGTACAAAATATAAGAAATCAAA
>ONZK01004503.1:0-10714 GCA_900322385.1 Pharnaceum exiguum | reverse complement strand
CCCCCCCCCCCCCCCCCCCCTCTCACACGTCCAAAAAAAGAGAATAAAAGTCGAGTTCCTTAATGCCATTTATTAAACTAGATAAGATTTCCTAATAAACAAAATTAACGCACGAAATCCAAGAAAAGTAGATCTTTAAAACACACAAATCAACCAAAATCTCACTCTCCTCCTTCTAATTATCATAAACAATACTCTCCTTAGTCTAAAATCAACCAAAAGCTCTTTAAACACACAAACTCCATAAGCAAAGCACTAAACAAGCACCATCTAAGCATCTGTTTCAAGAGCCAAGGAAGATCAAACTAAGCAAGTCTTGTTTCTCATGTTTTGCAAGGATCTAGATCACTGTAAGAGTCTTAAAATAGACTTTCAATCACGTAGAAGGGAAACTCTACTTCTCTTTCACCCTTAACAAACTTCTTTTATTTTCAATTTTTGTCCATTCAATACTCACCTATAGTTGAATGCAGATTGGACCAACCTAAAGTAGTCATGTAGCTAATTAATCGAAATTATGTTCTTCAAGGGGACTTGGGTTCCATGTTTAACTTGGCTAATAAAGAACTATTGCATGTGGATAAAACACCACTTATATAGATAAAATTTTATTAGCTTATTAATTTGACTAAGTGGTTTAAACGCACCTTATTGGACTATTTGAGTTGATAGAGGTAAAACTTCGCCGCGAACCTATGATATTATGGTTTCGAGCATTTTGCATAAAACCCTACTTTGCCAATAATCCATTCGTTTGTCCCTACGATTGTCCCTTTTGGTTAATAGGCAAGCAAGTGGATTTTCTACTATATTTACAATACTATAATTAGCTCTATTATAAAAAATTTCCAATTGTTTTCCTAGTATTAAATAAAATTGGTGGCGATTATGTTAAGCATTCGCATTCAATCGATCTAAGGAGTAGGTGCAAGGTTTACCTAATCGAAAAAGGTTAATTCCTTCTAGAAAGGGGCTTGTGTATCTACATTGAGGAAGTTATGAAAGTTTTGAGCATGAAGAAGTTAGTAATTCTAATTTTAAAAAACTAAATGGCACATGCTCCAAAATTATACACCTTCCACATGATCTAAGAAAATCCTAATTTTTGTCATTGCTAATTACTGACTTAGCTAGACCATATGTGATGAGTCGTAATTTTTCTTAAAAATAAGGGTGAAATTTGGAATTGAGTATTAAAAATCCAACATCTCTTACAATTTTTCCGTGAACTAAATTAGAAGATAAAAAGAGGGTAAGAATAATTTGATTATTCATATATCCTGAAATGGGATGTACATTATTCATACTTAAGCTCAAATCCTCAGTTTGAAGGGGCATTTTTTAAAGACATAATTCGTAGATATTGTTACACATGTGCTCTATTTCTGTTTTGTACACTGGGTGTATACGTGCACTGGGTAGATTTATGACTAATAATAAATGCTTTGAAAAAAACACTAGTTGTAGTTTTACACCGGCTGTACCTAAGAATTGGAGATTTTTGAGGCATGTGCATTTAATGTAAATGTAAATAAAACATTCATACCAAGGATGATGTGATCTAGTTTTTAGATATTGAAAACAAAATCGTACATTTGATTAATAATTTAAATTACTGTCTCAAAATATCAAAATTCCTTTTAATTTCCTATTATGCACTTGTAGAGTTGTAGATAAGCAGCTACCTCTCAATGTAATGCATAAATCAATTACACAATAAAAATTATTACTCATATAAAAAGGCTTAAAGGCACTTACAAAAAATGGTGTGTACTATATTAAAAATAAGAAAAACGTCAATCAAATAAGTTGTTAATTAAAATATCTTTTTTTCCTTATTATTTGATTCAATTTGCTTTCTAAGCTTGTTAAATAAATATATTTCAATTATTTAACATAATTAGTATAGTTTTGTAAGGGTTAATAAATAAAATTTTGTATTCAACTTATAGAATTAGATTTTTTGTTTTCAACCTATTCTTTGTATTTTTCTAGTGAAGTCTTGTTTCTTTTTGGAAACTTCATATTATTTACTTTTTTCATCATGACTTTCCATCATGATACTCACTTTTGTTTTTTTATTTTAGTTTGACATTAATCTTAAGTACCAAATGACTTTTTATTAACAAATTTTCCCTCATCAAAATAGTCATTTATTGCTGCCTACAATTGAGATTATCTAATATACTTAATGTTTTCATAAGATAGAAGTTAGAATGATAGTAAAAGACACCATATTCATATATTATTGCAATTTTTAAATACCTCAGGGCCATGACCTTTTTTCCATCCTTTCGTCCACTCTAATGGTTGCGAAAACTTCAACGTGTTTGAAAATGTGAAATTGTCCGTCTTGTTTGGGGTTACCTGTGTCAATATATCACTTCGAATTACGATAGTAAAAACATCATACAAGTCTCTGATAATTATCATAACTCTAAAATTACTCAACTTTTTCTTAAAAAAGCGTGCACTATATCGAATTTATTACTAATTCCTCTCCAAACCTTTCTATTTTTCGATTCCAAAATTCTACCCTTCCATACCCCACAATATCCCTTCATGCAATCATGTGGTGGGTGATGTTAATGCTTAGAAACAGTGAGGATAAACTGGTCTTTATCTATCATTTTTGTGCTTAATTTTTCATTAACTTTGTACAATCAAAGGGTGGAAGATAATTGTGGAACAAAAAGGAGAATCGGGCATCGATACATATTACATATACATAATTGTATTTATTCTTGTAATTTTAACTGTCCATTGCCTAAAATACTAATGCATATGTATTTTATAGACAAATATTAATTATTCTGCAAGCAATATATATTTTACCTAGTAGAAACACATGAACTGAAACATGTGTCATCTCTAGATGTATTAAAAATTTAAACTTGTGTAATTACACAATTTTTACAATATAATTTAAAAAATTTCAAATCAAAAATATAAGTAGTGGAGAGAGGTAGGAATCACTGCGAAAAGTTTAACAAAATTGGTGGAATACCATGATAAAAGTATTAAAAAAAACAAATATATATGTCTCTGTGTGTGTGTAAGTCAAATTCAAAGTCTTATCGGTTAGGAGCAAAGTAGAAAGTTCCCAATCACATACAAATATTTAGATAAATAAACAAATTGAATGTTTAGATTATTGTTTAAGAGCGAGATTATTGTTGACGGACTTCGTGATGGTTGAAAACCTTCAAGTTTAACTCAAAGTATGGGGAACTAGGTGTCCCACACGGGGAACTAGGCATGAAAGAACAAAGAACAATATTTTTTTTTTGTTTGAGCTTTATATGCAGTAGAGAATCAAATCAACAAATAAAAGATTGAAGATCTTCCATTTTGTTCGTAAAGGGCGAGCCACCATAAAAAAAAATTGTCTCTCAACTCTATTAAGGCAAAGCTAATAAGAATCGAGATTCCCTTTGGTTAGTAACCACCAACAATCAAACAAGAAAGTTTAAGTTAGAAAATCATAATCATATTAATCAATGTGAGTCTTTCAATACAAACTTATGCAATCTTATATAGTAGAGTACTCCAAATGAAATAAGGTTTAAAAATAAACTCTAAAATAACTTTGAAAGAACCTACGAAATATGAAGACTAACAGCCGAACGAGAGAAACTACCTACTAGAAATCTCGAGTAACAAAGCCACTACTTTTCTAAACTAAACACATTACCTATATTCGAATAACACCAATCAAATTAAATAACTAAATAAAAAATATAATTAATTTCCTAACTTCTAAGAAAATAAGGCACCCTTATAATCTCTCGTAAGCTGGGACAGAGAACATCATTCCACCAGAGGCGAAAGGAAGAGAAGAGATGTTGCTAACTATCCCTTATAATCCCAAAACTTGAGATTAAAGAATATGTACTAATGAATAGTTTGTTTAAGTCAAAGAATCTGGTTCCCCTAGTTTTAAAATTAGATGGGGAAGTTACTATACTTGCTCCTATTTAATTTCTTGAAGATCTTTATTAGGTTAATGAAGATGATGATGACACTTAATTCAATAAGATATAAGAAAATAGGCTATTGTACCTTTTTTTCCGTTGAAAACTATCTCACTCACAAGCGTACTAATATAGTACTATGTTTGTTTAGGTGATATTTTTAATCATTACAATCACATGGTGTGATAATTACCCCCGCTTTTTATCCTCAAGCTATGGGATTAAAACGTGAAGGAGTACGAGATGGGTTAAAAAAGGGTAAGGAAGGTATTGGTGGTTTGTCATGGTGGTGGAGAGAGAAATAAATGGATTACTCCTATTAGAAGCGAATAAATATGGAGAAGGGTATTAATTAATACCTAACCACAGTAAAGTATTACCCTATTTAAGGTGAACAATTACACTTATTCTCTACATTTTAATTTACCACAACCATTCTCAAATTTCATTGCCTCCTTAATTCATAAGTTTTTACACTTTATATCTACCTTAATTGTTAAATTTATGCTTAGAGGCATGAAGTTAGGTGATCAATTGTAACTTGCAACCATTTTAGTTTATCTCCGTACCACATGCAGACTCTCTCTCTCTCTAATAAATGAGATTCTCATGCGTTCACCAATGTTATCACCGGGAGATTACTACCCAGCATGAATACTTTTTCGTAACACTAGCCATTGGAGGTCCCACTAACTTCAATTCTGATTGTCCGTTTCTGCTATTGCATGTATATTTTCATTATCGACAAGCACTTTTCTTCTCTTTTCTCCCTTAACTACGGCCTCAACATATATTCACCATCATTCACCTTCACACTCCCACTGATGACCTACCTTAGCCTTCAAAGGACATTGGACCTTGTTGTTTTATACATAAAACTCTCACCTTTTTAATCTTTTCTCCTCACTCTCCCACGATGCAACAACAATTTGAAACAAAAACAAAAGTTGGTTATTACATTCCATTAATTTGAATTAAACTCTTCAAAAAAGTAACGATTACCGGTTGTGTTACTTTCCTGAGTAGTATACTTATATTTTGATACCAATAAATGTAACCAAAACTAAAATAAAGCTCGATTTCCCTATATTTAAATTTTTTATACATATTATATACTCTTATATATATACACACATACTTTTAGCCCATTAAAAAAGTGAAAGCTTACTGCATTGACGCCGATATAATCTGAAATTGAAGTAATTGATGAGGTGGCAAGCAAGACGAGTCCAAATCGTGTTGTCCATTAGTTGTCATCAAAAAGACATAACAGTACGATTGAACTGTTCATGTTTCACAAAAATTATTTTGCATAGCTAAAAATATAAGATTCTTGAACAAATAAAATTAAAGGTCAACGATACACGTGGTCCTTAATTGTTTTAAATTTTCTTTTGAACAAAGATTGAATAAAGGAAAAGTGAGATAGAACTTTTGACTTTTTTTCCTGTTTGATATGTAAGTGATTACATAAATAATTGTATTTTCTCCACTCAAAGTTGCTGAGTAGTTTATTGTAATAAGAAAGAAACTCTCTCTCCAAAGAATTGTGAATGATATAATCAGCCTTAACAAATAATTATAGTAAAAAAATGGGGGACATACAAAGAATTATATTATATCCATAGTGTCAGTTGACTTCCTTAATAAATAAATGTTTCTACACCAATGAACTTTTTTTATTAAGGCTCTAAATCAAACATTGCATATTTAATTTACACAAACCTATCTCCAATAATGCATTTTGTGTTTTCATTCAATATCATACTCACCCCTTTAATTATAGTTTTCGTTCTACTCCTTTAAAAGGGTTGGCTATAGAATATCTTTTCTTCCTTTATTTATAATTCACCAAACCCTTACTAAATAATAAATTTCTATGACTTTACAAGCACTGCTATGGTTAAGTTCTTAAATTATTTCTCTAACATATGGTACACCACCTAGTTAGAATCTACCAAAGCGCAACAAATTTAAAACATTTAGAAAATGTCTTTACTATTAACCTACAACATTTCTTATGTTGTTTATTATCCACCCCCAAATCATCACACCCATAGTCGACATCTTCTTATATGTCTTTACTCTTATTCATCTTACACAAACTCCCACATTGTCATCGTCCTTCACTCAAATGCATTTTGTCCCTCACGTATTCCCTAGCCTTCATTCTCCTGCCTTGGGACATAGTGTCAACTTTGTCTTCGTCTATTTAACACAATATGCATCGCTGTAGAATTGAAAAGTTTTTTTTAGAATGATTTAGTGTAATAAGTATACGAAAATTTTTAATTTTAAAGGGCTATAAATTAATATTAACAAAAATACAAGATCGATAAATAGCATCAAAACAAATTATTGGAATTTCCATTAATGACATTTTCACATAATAAGATCACTCAATAAATAAAGTAATTGAATATGTGTTGTGTAATTCATTTCTTAACTATTGCAAAGTTAGAAAAGGATGCAACCTTGCAAAAATTTAGGTAATGTCAAAAAAATTTTTGCAGATGAATGTAATGTGGGAAAGAACGAGAAAAGCCTATTGGTTTTTAACAATAATCAATAACTAAAACATGGTGATTATATAAATGGTGTTCATGGTAGTGGGTGGTAAGTGAATTTGATTGTAGTAAAAAAAAATATGAGAGAGTTTTTTCGGGAAATGGTTGATATGCTAACAAACTTATGGAATGAACATTACCACGAGCAAATATCGCCCCATATATAGCGTATACCCTTTTTTTTGTGGTGTGGAAAAGTAAGATTAGAATTTAGTTACAGAAATCCACGTTTTCCGGGATTGTGATGTCCTTATCTTTCGCTACTTACTATTTCCCAATTATATGAAAATATAGATTATTGGAAAATATTTTTGAAAGGTATAGAAGAGATTTAAGCTACCATTATCTCAAGGGTAATCCATAATATCACAAAGAAGTAAATTTAGGTACTCAAATTATCTCTCGGTTAACATTACCTGTTAGTCTACTCCATAGTATCAATTATTGTATGACCTTGTATGGCTGCACAATCCGTCAATTGATTTGCTTTATTGTATACACGTTTAATGTTAATAAAAGCTGCGAGATTACGAAGTAGTAAAGAGGTCTTCCAAAATAGCAAAGAAAATGGCCATGGAATGCTACATCTTTGACTATTAAAATTGTAAACACTTTTTGTTATCTCCTTCTCTGAGAAAATTATTGTCGCCCATAATGTTATAAGAACACCAAAAAAATGATCTCTAGCTTCCACTTTAAGTATGAGAGAACTCTTGAGGTTTATTCAACCTCCTTAAGTATAGATTAGAGA
The DNA here is from genome assembly GCA_900322385.1 of Pharnaceum exiguum. Classification (NCBI taxonomy): domain Eukaryota; kingdom Viridiplantae; phylum Streptophyta; class Magnoliopsida; order Caryophyllales; family Molluginaceae; genus Pharnaceum; species Pharnaceum exiguum. The sequence continues at coordinate 3,422 of ONZK01004503.1, read as the reverse complement.
AGATAAATGCATTTTCGTCTCTTAGGTAGACAATGGGAGTGTACTATTATTACTCTGATATTGTATTTAGGTTTGTTTGACAGGGCATCAATTAATTTAGAATCAAGAAATAAGTAAGCAAGGGCCTAGATGAAAATGGATATACTATCATTTATTATTTAGTTTGACCTTATATATAATATGAAACAAAACAAGATAAAAGTCCTAAGTAAAATCAACAAATAGAATGCTCAAAACATACACATTAACCAAAAACAAGGAAAACTTAGCTAATCATTTGAGTTGGATCACCTTGGCTTAATGAAAATATTATTATATATTATGAAGTAAACGAATGCAATTATTTTGCGCCATTTATTTTTCCTTATTATCAATGAATTGGCCAAAAGTATGACATTGTCCAATTTATTTCTAAAATTATTTTGCACATTTTTTTTTGTTGCTAGATATGTTTGTCCTATAGTTAATCTAGAGATAGGTAGAGTAAAAATTAGACGGATCAACCTTTAAGTCAACTTGAAAAGTTTTATGTCCCAACATCCACCAATCTTTAACATATCTCAATTTACTAAAATTTTCCAACTCCATAGTGTTCAAAACATCGCAAATTAAAGGGCCAAACTTATATTATAGTTACAACTTTCCCGTGTTCAAACTTATATTATATCAAAGATTGAATAGGTTAATTGACGAATTGAACGAGAAACAGAATGCATTAACCACAAAAGTCAATACCACTCCAGTCAATGAAGAAGTTCAGACACTTAAGCAACAATTGGCTGAAATGGACGCTCGTGTCAACGAGTCTACAAAAAGTGACAACCGCAAGATGCTTAGTAGGCAGCAGACCGAACGACAATTGCTGCCCAATTTCCAGATGACAGACTTACCAAAGTACTGAAAGGGAGATCCTTTGAGTCATATCAATAAGTTCATAACCAATGTGGCCTAGCGAGGGGTGGATGTAAGCCTTTACGCTTATCTCTTCCCTAGTACCTTTGATACCAACCTTGAAACTTGGTACGGCAACTTGCCTAGCAATGTCGCCCTTAATTAGAAAGCCCTCACCAAAGCATTCCAGGAGCAATTCAGTTTCTCACCTTCATTACTTGTTACCACTGAAGAGTTGAAGACAACCAAGCAAAAACCAGGAGAAGACTTTGTCACCTTTGCTAACAGGTGGAGAACTAAGTTGTCTCAAATGGATGTTCAACCCAGAGTACCCAGGCAAATTTCCATCATTCGGTCATGCCTCTTGCTAGAGTATGCAAATCCCATCACTTTCATGTCATTGTTCGATTGGGACTCCTTCCAGCAGGCTGGGATAAGATTCGAGACAATACTTCAGGAAAATAGAGAGAGAAATCTTGTACTAGTGGCTCCTAAAAGAACTTATTATAACAAGGGGTCGACAAGCAACAACAATGACTTCCCCAAAATCGCTGCAGGCAGCACTCTCAGCAGGACTCGCAGAAATTACACCCCGCCTGGCATGCCACTTGAATAAGAAGTTGAGCGCCTTATGAGATCCAACAAAATCCAGCATTGCCTGCTCCAGAAAGTGATCCACCAGTAGACAAAAGGGATCCAAGATGGGATGCAAATGCCTTTTTCAAATATCATCAAAGCAAGGGACATAACACCGACTTATGCTTCAAGTTGTGAGATAGAATTCAAGACCTTATTGACAAGGGCGATCTATCCTTACCCAAAGCAGCTGAAGTACATGCCATATGTTCTAATTTTGAAGAACCTTACAACTTTGATCCATCCTTGCTCATTTGTGGTATATGGGAAAGTGAAGATGACGAGCCACATCCTGTCTACCCAATCTCCGATGTAAGGAAGCAAAGATCTGTCACAAATGAAGACCCATGGGCGGAATTAGAAGACGACGTTTGGTCTAGTGATGACACTCAAATTGGCCTCCTTACAAGATCTGGTCGAGTCTATGAACCTCCCACCACTCTACAAGACAATATTTCCATCGAAACACAGCTAATTGAAGAAGAGAACGACATTATCCTCATGCAATTGAGAAGAACCTGTGCTGACATCAACATATGGCAACTTCTGGCTTCACCTTTTAAGCATCGAAACGCCATAGTCAATGCATTAGAAAAATTGAGTGTATCTTCTGAAAGTACTCTCGAACAGGTGGTGAACTACATTGCTCCTACTGGTTCAAAACCAACAATCACCTTCACTGACAATGATTTCCCGCCAGAAGGTCCATGCCACAACAAGCCTTTGTACTTGACACTTGAATGTGTAAATAGATATGTGTAGATACCGTATTTTGTAGGGGTATTGCCATGCCTAATGACGAAAATCCCCAACCTTATATCCTTCGATTAGCTTGAAGCTTTATTAAAATGGGTGCACCGGTGCTTGAGAAAGAAGTTGAAGTCGATTCCTAAACCCGATCAATTATTAATCGTCATTGGGACCGTTAGTAATAGCCTAGCCCGTCCGATTAATTAGTATTATCCCAATGGCCTGATTATTAATTAATTAGCTTTTTAATTCAGCCCACAAAATAAGCCCAGTCCACTAAGCCATTTTAGATATTTATTTATTTAAATATTTATTTTATTTAAATAAATATTGCTTGGCGAAAAAGCAATCTTTTATTTTCTTCATATTTCCGGAATATTTAGAGTCTAATACGAGTTCATTAATTGCCTAAAATATAATTAGCAATATTCCGCAAAAGCAGAAAAAAGAAAATAAAACCTGTCGAAATCCACTTCAGGCGGATAGCGCCAGAACCCGGCATGTAGCGCCAGAAGCTAGGCGGTAGGAATACCCAAATAGAAGCATGATTTTGTACAGAGCCAGAGTCACTTTTTCAGAAGCCGGTTCAGGCGCTAGGTGTAGACACCAAAATTTTGATGCTTATTTTATTAATATAAAATACATAAAAAATAGAAAACCCCAAAAAATCCCAAAAATACTAACATTAGTGTATATATTAACCCCTGTGTTAATATTATTTTTATTATTAATATTTACTAATTTTATTAATTAAAAACAAAACAAAAAATTTAAAAATGAAAACAAAACCCAAAATACTAAACAACTAACCCAAGCCCCAAGCCAACCCCCGAAGCCCAGTCCATCGCGCGCAGCCCAAGTCCGTTTCTCTCTTCCCCAGCCCGCCAGCACACAGCAGCAGCATATATGAATATTTTTGCCCTATTTGAGGAGATTTTGCTCCAAAGAGGAGGTCGCGGGTTCGACGCTCACGCGAGGCAGCAACAGCGGAAATGAAACTTCCGTTTCATTTTCCTTTTTTCTTTTTTTTTTCCTTTCATTTTTCAAAATTAGATATTTATCCCATTTTTTGCCAACTTGTGACAACTCATTTCCAACCCACACACTTCTAGATCCTTCCCTTGCATCTCCACCCTTGATTTTAT
>ONZK01004502.1:12234-25456 GCA_900322385.1 Pharnaceum exiguum | reverse complement strand
GGTGACGTGTATGCATTTGCCTTTATTGTTTCCCAACATCAAGTATTGTACCGCGGACCACAAATTTACAATCCGGCACAATTTTCATGGCATCAGAAGGACTGGAGCCGTGCCCGTATGATCCACTAACTTCCATTGTGTAAAATGGAGAATGGTAGTCCTGTTGCAAGGAGACTTTCGAAACAGCTGAAACATTTTATTTTGAAAGAACCATACACTAGCAAGATACGTGAAGCTAAACTTTGGTAAGAAGCACCTTATATCCCAATTCTACAGACAATCAACATGAAGATAACATCAACATATCAAAACACGAGTTATTTTTATTTTCTTCTTGCATTCATCATCAGAATACAAAGCACTCTCACTTGACCAGAAAAATGCTATAAACAATGTAAGTTCACCATTCGGTAATCTAATACTATTCAACAAATAAAAAGACCCAAATATCCCAAAATCCCTTGCTGCAAGGTAGAGTATCAATCCCTTCAAAAAAAAAGAAGGTAGAGTATCAATCTAGTTCCACAGCTGGTTAAAACTCGAAACTGGAAGGTCTCCTCTAGGGTTTACAATTTGTCTATTATGTATCATTGCAGAGAGAGGATTCTGAGTGAGTCAGTTGGAAGCCAAAACATTGACGCACAAACATCCATTGTTAAATGCAGGGGAAAAGTTCTATATTCAGGTATTAGGGAAAATAACTTTTATTCTTTCAAGGAACATTGGAAAGTAACTTAACCAAATGGGCCTCAAATTTGTACTGCTACTGGGAATCAACTCTGGGAAGCCACCATAATAATAATGATACAATAAGAACTTCCTTTTCACAAATGCTCGAGCTCATCAAAAGTTAAAACATTGGAATATTAGCCTCAGAATGCATATCTACAATGCCTTGACATTGGACATTCCGTTGAATGTATAAAATGCTGCAAGTAGCCACCCAATATACACTTTCAAGATATGGGACGTTAAATTTCACTAAGCTTTGTTGTATCCTGCTCCTGTCTTTAGTGTGACATATATGCCGGCTTTCCAAATCATATTGTGAACAGAAACACTCATTGCGAAGAATTTGTATAAACTGTAAACTTGTTTCTGGAGTTTGTAAATCTATGCCTAAAGTTGTCTATAAGATTTGGCCTGTTACATCATTTGGAGACAGCTTCAGTTTCGTTGGGCTTCTCATGACCTGTTTTTTTTTTTGAAGAGGTTCAATCTATTTTGCTCAGATCTTATCTGGGAAAACAAGACACTTGGTTGTCATGCCTTGGCCAGTAGTTGGCCGCAGCCTCAAGAAAAGTCCTTTTTCTTTTTTCTAATATCACAAGAAAAATCTCACAAACACATCCAAACTTCTCGAAAACAAACGAACTCTAAATGGGAGTTCTATTTTGGTACCAATAGCAAGTGGAAAATAGCTCTACTTAGCATCATACACACTCGCACTAATTACACATGGTTAATGCAAATCTAATATTATCCCTCTCTTTTTGGACATTACTTATCCTAATATTACATTATTGGTGTAAGTGGGAGAACGACGGTCCTGTTGGTGCAAGTGACAGAACGATGGGCCCTCTTTTTGATTGTTTAGCTACCAGAGTACCAGGTATAATATACCCAATGTCAATGGAGCATGAAGTCAAATACTTAGTGTTTACCCTTTTACATACAAATATATAGATTTACAACGATGAAGGAAAAGCAGATGTCTCATAAGTCAGATCACACTTCAAAGTAGGCGATAAGGTATGTGTTTTCTTTAACCATAATGGAAGCTGATGATCCCTAGGAGTCTAGGACCAATGTATGTTCACAATTTCAACTAATTATTAAAACGTTGTAAGTACTAACACTAAAGCCAGATATCCAGTCTTTATGATCTCATAACTACATCTTGTGACTGACCAATAATATGATAGATTTTCAAAGTAAAACTTAATGTGTTTTTTATTCTTGTCTTCCACTCTTCACTAAACACGGCATATATCCCTCCCGCAGCAAGAAGCTCAGCCCCCAATTGATCAAAATAGTCATCAACAACCTATCGCAAGGCAACAAATAGAAAACACAAAACACCCCACCAAGGCAATTCCTTAACCAATCTAATCCACCATTTCTCTTCATTTTTCAAGCTATATACCGGTCTAACCACTAGAATTGCACTACACAGACTCAAAACATCATCAGCAAGTCTTTGGTATCTCACTAATAATAAAGGTACTGACTAATGGCATCAAAAAGGTGACTAATGGTATATGTTATAATACTTTGCAAAATTCACACCGGGTGTACCTAAGAATTAATGTGATCACGAAACGGAATCGAATGAACCAATAGCAATGAGCATTGATGAAACATTAGCATTAAGCAGATCAACTAACTATTGCAGATGATAACACCAGAGTTACCACACTCAAATATCCCTTCAATCACATTACCTTTGAATCATAATCATAGGAGAAAAATTCGTGTGAACCCGTTTCATATATGAGACTGGATGAGAGGGGTCATTAATGACTGCTCGAGACAGACTCGAGAGCACATCTCATATATGAAACGGGTTCACACAATTTTTTTGTGTAATGGTAATATAAATATCAGATTCACTTGAGAGTTTGAGTGTTTGACACTAGAACTTCAATACCAAAGCAACAACAACAACAACAACAATAACAACAAATGGGCAGTAACCACAACTAAAGAAAATGCAAATTTCCATCAAAGTGAGAGCTTAAAACAAAAAATAATCACATGGGTAGTCATGAAATGTAATAAAGATTGAAACTTTACAAGAAAAAAATGAAAATAAAGAAATGGGGTGAGAAGGGACTGACTTTTCCATGGCTTTGAGCCAAAGGGGCTCAGTGATGGCAAGACCCTTGACAAGATTTCGAGTCTTTGTTAGAAGGTCTCCTTTCATGTACGACATGCTTGCCTTGCTTTCCCTTCCCTTCCCTTCCCTTCTGCACTTCGTTCTCTCTCCTCTCCTCACCTTCTTTCTCAGTTTCTCAGTGTTGTTGTTTGTGCTTTGGTTGTGGAAAGGATATATTGGTGCTGATTTCACAAATGGTCTGCTTTGCTAGTGCTAATCGATATGTATGTTTGGGCTGGGCCTTGTTTTAAGACAAATGGGCTTTTCTCTTTTTCGTAATTAAAAAAAAAAACAGAAAATGGGAAATCAGTTTAAATAAATTATGAACATCTCTCATGGGGGAATTATTTGTCATTTTAACAAATAATATATCTCCAATGTCAATGGTAATTTTTAGTTGTTTTTTCATGATTTTTTTTTTGGTTTAAACTTTTAATAATAGGTATACCTAAATCCATTTTTGTTTAGGTCAATTCTATTTGCAAAGGGTTAGCCTATTTAGAGAGTTAGAGGTGCTCTTAGCACCCGCAAGGCTGCAATGTCTTCATTAACAAGGCTCAACACACGAGTTACAACTTAAGGAATGAGAGTGTCGAATCATTCATAACAGCCACACTTGTTGGTAGTTGCTTTTTCTTGATAGTAAAGTATTTTCCCTATATCTGTTAGTCTGTTTGTTTGACAAGCGATACGGCCATACGGGCGTGTAACTATGCAAGAAAAAAATGGTGCACTGGTGAAAAGTACACCTTTTACCTTATCGTAGGTGGCCAACGGTCTTCTTTACATACATACTCCGAGAAATATAAATCTGAGTCTCTGAAACTGAAACTGATAATTCAATTCAGTTCAGCTTTTTACGATTATTATCTACGGAGTACACGTTTACAGTTCCTTTTTGTGCCAAACAATTAAAACCGTAACAGGTTTCCATCCCGCAATGTTTCTTAGCAGTCTTGCAAGTCAGTAATGTGCCTCTACTCAATTAGAAAGAAAAGAACTAACACGGTTAAGAGATGAAGGTCCACTGATACTATGCATTTATGCATGCTTCAGTAAGGCAGCTCAGCTGCTACTGCTACAAAATTTGAAGTTGTCTTTCGGCCACACCAAGTAGCCACTCAACTGCATATTCCTCATCTGATACAAAAGTTCATCGATGGAAAATACAATGTCTATATACCACTAACAGATATGAACTCCATCCAGAATTAGTTGACCATTTGATAGTGGACAACTAAGTTTCGCCGTATAAGTATAATTGACTTTGAAACAACTAACAATCTGATTTACACCTCTTCCCTACCTTCAACCATCTTAAGGCCCCAACTAATATCCTCACAATGCCTTACATGAGGTACAATATTGCCAGTATCAGTCCCTCTCTTGGCCTTGCAGTCCCAAAAGGGGGGCGAATGGAAGCACGGTTCCATTGACATAGCCTGGACGCAAGGAGGGTCAGGAGTCTTTTGGTTCTCGGGTCTATACAAAATCCAAGGTCTCAACCCTCCGAGACTTTGAGCAGTATAACCAAAGGTAGACCAACCACTTGTAACCAACTTATCCATTAAGCTAAGCAGATATATTTCTGCCCATGCTTTCCTGTTATGATTCTTCTTCCCCGACTGTTGATACTCTTCATGACTTGGCTGGAAAAACCCAACCACCTCTCCTGTAATTGTTGGATGTTCCCAGTACATTTCCCTAAACTTCTCATAATATCCTCCAATCAAGGATGTCATTAAAACAGCTATAGATCTCGGGTTCTTTGATAATTGAGAAGATGTCTCGTCTTTGATGATTTCTGGGAGTAGTTTCTCCTTCCATAAACAGGCTTGGATTTGCTCCTGAACATGGGGATACGGACCTGGATTGACCTCAAAAGTTCGGATCTGAATTCCAATCCTTTCATCTGCTCTGGCTAAGTAAGAATTGTAGTACCTTGTAATTAAGCCCCATACTTGGTTTGTAGGGTGGAAAAGGTACCGGCCTAGCTGATGAAAAACGGCCACTTTATCGGGAAATAACTTATGCAGTTCTTGCTCAAAAGAAGGAACCAGGAAAAGAGAAGGGACAAAATAGTTGTCAAACCTCATTACGTGCCACGGAACTTTTGCAAGAATGCTTTGATCATCATCACAAAAGAAAAGCTTGTCATGGTCATTATAGTCATGACCCAGATGAATGTATAGATATGGAGGGACTGAAGAACCATTTAGAAGGTTGTTTTTCAGCATAAACCCATGGCACTGAGGAGATTTTTGATCAAAACTCTCGAACTGTTTCTTCAAAGGGAAGTCTTGAGGAAGAAACCACGAGGTACTTGGAAACGGTTCACAAAACAGATCCGTCATGTCAGTTCCTGGGTCAACGAGCAGAACTCGGTTTGTCAGTAAAGCATAAAGGAACGCGGAAGCTATGGTTAACATTCTATTCCCCAAGCCACTGTATAATATCCACACAACATAGTTACATTCTGTGGGAGCAGCAGTATGGCTGTCAGTCCTAAGTTGTCTCAAAGCTTCATTGTACGGTTGGGTGCCAGGCCCACAGCGCTTGTGTAGATCTTCATACTTCCGCAATCTAGACAGGAGATGACTTGAAGGCTTATAAGGTGAAGCCTTCCGATACATATAGGATTGGTACCTGCTTAAACAAGATCCCTCATCAAAACCAGCACGGAGTAGTCCACCAAGCAATTTGTCATTGGGCTCCTCAATTGGCTGATTAGAATTATTCAGGAATCCTGAACATTAATAAGAAAGTGAGATTCATTCTTAGTATAAAATCAAACACAATTTGATTTCACGATCCAACTTTCTAACAATACAAAGGTACAAAGATACTGTCTCCTGCTGTCCTGTCCTGGGAAATTAGACTAACAGAAAAGAGCGTCGTTGAGGAAGAAACGACATAGCTCAACATTGCGACTATGAAATAATACTATATCACGACTTGCAGTCATAACAATATGCACATCACAGAAGAAGCAAACTCTCCTTACAAGCAACATCAATGAACTAATGATACATCTCTTTAAAAAAAATGAATGCATCTGTTATGGCTTCCATCAGATTCATTGAAGTCTAACAGCTCTCAAGCAGCATTGCCGAGGGTAACGGGGAACCGGTGGTCAAACCATAAATGAATTACAGAAATCAAGACTCCAAAGAAACTCAGAGAAGCAATCTAGGCAGTATAGGCACTTCAATGGTTCAACCAGACAAAACCAGTACTTCACCATCTATTAGTTTATTACTATATCAGCAGAAAATGATTTGACCAAAGATGTCCTAATTCAGCCATAAATATAATACTTCATGTTGAAGGAGACAATCATTTTAGAATAACACAAGTTCCCACAAAGATTTAAAAACCCGGGACCAATTTGCATTCTCTAATGTTCTAGCCCCCCTAAACAAAGGGCATTAATCAATACCACAAGCCCTTTAAACAAAGGGCATTAATCAATATCACAAGCCCTCTAAACAATTCTATTTTTGTTCCTTACAACATGGTTCCTGTTCTGTTCTGGGCTTCTAGGTAATGAGTCATGAAACTGAGCAACATTCTCTAACACCCCTATGAGTCTATGACATAAAATGAGTTTTGTTCCGGATGCGCGAAATCAATCCCACAAAGCTAACAGAGAAGTATCACCACAACTATAGGAGAAACTACACGCAAGAAAAGGGATGAAAAAGATAGACATATAACAGTTCAATCAAATGAGAAACACTCAATGCCAACAAATTTGAGATCACAGCTCCAACATTTCAAATTTGTAAATTGCAACCCCATTTCACCATCAAGAAAGGTAATGAGCACCCCATTAAACATTCTAAAACTCCAAACTTAAATAGAAATTAAAGCAAAACTACAGATTGAAGTGGTGCAAGCAAAATCAAATCATAACACTCGCCTAAACCCTTGAAAATAGAAACATATATGTCAAAGTTGAAAGATTGAAACCACAATGCTTTTCACCAAACCCCCACATGACCACATCACATTCACATATAAAAATCTATCCAAAAGCACCCAACAACAACATATTTCAATCTACTATAGGAAAAGAAAAACATTAAAACAACTCAATTCCCCAACTATTATCATTCTAAAATAATGAAATGTACCACCACAAATTCACCCAATTAACAACTAGCCATCAAATAAAAAACAGTAAAATAACATTCAATCTCAAAATCTAATGCAAGATTAAATCTTTTCTCTAAAGTCCAACATTTCATCACTAACAATCCAATCCAGAGCTACCCACTTAACAAATTTCAAAATACACCTCAAAATAAATTACATAAAAGTAAGCAAAGATAAAAACTTTATCTAAAATCCACATTTAACCAACCACCATTAAAACACAAACAAACAATCAACAACCCACATAACAAAATTAAAAATGCAGCTAAAAAACATTATAAAAGCATGCAAAGATTAAAAATTTATATCTAATATGCACATTTAACCACCATTAAAAAACAAACCAAAAAAAACAACCCACATAACAAAACTCAAAACAAAGCTAAAAAAAATGACAAAAAGCCAAAAAGATCAAATCTTTGTTATTATTACCTTGAGAATCAGGAGTGATAAGAAAAGGAGAAGCCTTTCCATTTCCATTTGCATTATTCTTATCATCCAAAACACGAGCATGGGCAGCAAAGGGAGAGCTAAGAGAAGAAAGGTGTTGGTGGTGTTGAGAGTTACGATAAAGGAGAGAGAAAGTAATAAAGACGGGTAACACAATCAAAAGAGAAGCAAATGTTTTGGTTACATTAGCGAAAATGAATCTGAGAAGTGATGATGGTTGTGGGCATCTTGTTGTTGTTGTTGAGGATGGTTTGTGACCGTTGTTTGAGGTTGAAAGATCTTGGTTGTTTGTTTGGGGGAGGCGTTTTCTTAGATCGTTTAGATCCATTTTAATGTACGTACGTGCATGGGGGTGATTAGCTAGTTAGTTAGTGTCGGTGAAAAGAGAGAGAGTGGAGTTGAGAGGGAGGAAGAATGGTGAGCATGTTGTTGAGTTTTGTCATGTATGGTGGTGGCCTGGTGGGGGTGGCACCGTATATAGTAGCACTGACAGTTTAAATGAATGTGTATGTATGTTTATTGATTAGTGATTAGTGATTTGTGGCAGGGGAATTACGAGGAGATTGCGGTGATTAAAAAAAGGAGTTTATTTATTACACTATGTAGTGGTAGATGTCTTTTTTAATTAAATATTAATATGATTAAATATTAATTAATACCCCGATCTAAATATAAAATATAGAAAAATTTGTATAAACATATTTCATATATTAGAATGGTTATTAATAACCGGCCGGTCTCATATATGAAACGCTTTCACACAATTTTTTATGTATAAAAAAAAGTTCTAAAAAAAAATGTACTCCTACTAATTTCAACAAGTGTTCTAAATTAAGGACACGTCTTTAATACTATCTACTAGTATTACAATTTCAAATGACGTCCTTTTCTTTGTTATTTTCAGTTCAGTAATTTTTTTTTCCGGAGAAGCCCTTTATAGTTTTGAAGAATGTTTGTATCTTATATTGATTTTTCTATTTGAAAAATACAAAGTTTTTGTAGATCCATTTTGTATTTGAACTTTATAAGAACCAGTACTCTAATAAATTAATTGACTCTTAGAACGTGTTAGTTTTATTCGTACTAAAATACTCAGATTTTGAACTTTTGAGAGCTTATCATTAGTATATAAAGAATTAATGGAGCCCAATTGGAGGATAGCTTTTTTTCTAGAGAAAGGAGGGACAAGGAAGAGAAAATTTTGTTTTTTTAGTAAAAACAATTACTACAAAGATGTGTATTAATATGAGCAATACATGGGTTTAATTCTTGTTGACAATACAATGTCTATGACAATGCTTAATTCTAAAGAAAACAAATGTTATCCTTGGACATAAGCCTGTTACAACGCTTTTGTGCTAATAACACTAACAAGTTGATGGAATTGGAGCTAACAATCTGATCTATGGCGCTTCCTTACCTTCAACAACCTTAATGCCCCTACCAATATCCTCACAGTGCCTTACATGAGGTACAATGTTGCCAGTATCAGTGTCTTTCTTTGCCTTGCAATCCCAATAGGGAGGCGAATGGAAGCATGGTTCCATTGACATAGCACGGACGCAAGGAGGGCCATTAATCTTCTCGCCGCGCCCTGATTTATACAATATCCAAGGTCTTATCCCTGCAAGACTCTGAGCAGTATAACCAAAGGTTGACCAACCGGTTATAGCCAACTTATCCACTAAACTAAGCAGATACATTTCTGCCCATGCTTTCCTGTCATGATTCTTCTTCTCTGTCTGCTGAGATTCTTCATGACTTGGCTGGTAAAACCCTACCACATCACCCGTAACTGTTGGATGCTCCCAATACATTTCCTTGAAGTTCTCATAGTATCCTACGAGCAAGGATGTTACAAGAACAGCTATTGATTTCGGGTTCTTTGATATCTGAGGAGATGACTCATTTTTGATGATTTCCGGCACCAGTTTCTCCTGCCATAAACATGTTTCAATTTGCTCCACAACATTTGGATGCACTTTGTACCCAAATGTTCTTATCTGGACCCCAATCCTCTCATCTGCTCTAGCTAAGTAAGCATTGTAGTACCTTGTGATATAGCCCCACACTTGGTTTGTAGGGTGGAAAAGGTACCTGCCTAGATGATGAAAAATGGCCTCTTTATCAGGAAATAACCTAAGCATTTCTTGCTCGAAAGCAGGCATCAGGTAAAAAAATGGAAGAAAATAGTTGTTTGTCTTCAATATATGCCACTGAACTTTTGCAAGAATGCTTTGACCTTCATCACAAAAGAATTGCCTGTCATGCTCATTGTAATCATGAACCAGATGAAGGTATAAATAGGGAGGGACTAACTCTGAGGAGCTATTTAGCAGATTGTTTTTCAGCATAAACCCAAAACACTGAGGAGAGTTCTGATTGAATCTCGCGAGCTGATTACTCAAAGGAAAGTCTTGAGGAAGATACCAGGAGGTACTTGGAAATGGCTCGCAAAACAGATCATCCACATCACTTCCTGGATCAACGAGCAGAACTCGGTTTGTAAGTAGAGCATATAGGAAGGCTGAAGCTATTGTTAAAATTTTGTTCCCTAAGCCACTGTATACCACCCACACAACATAGTTGCATTCCTTATGGGCAGCAGTTTGGTTGCCAAACGACCTAAGTTGGCTCATAGCTTCATTGTACGGTCCAGTGCCAGGGCCACAACGCTTGTGTAGATCTTCATACTTCCGCAATCTAGACAGTAGGTAACTTGAAGGCTTAAAAGGCGAAGCCTTCCGGTACATATAGGTTTGGTACCTGCTCAAACAGGATCCCTCATCGAAACCTGCGGAAAGTAGTCCTCCAAGCAACTTGTCATTGGAACCTTCAATTGGCTGAATTGAATTATTCAGGTATCCTGACAGTTTAGCAGAATTTACAAATTAAACATCAAGCATGGTAGATTATCTGTTTTGACAAACTAAGTTGTAAGTTCTTAAGTAAAGACGTACAGTACAGAGTTATCTTGCTCCAAGCATCCATTATCATAGACAAATTTCTCATTTCTCCTGGAAACTAATTAGACCAAACAGAAAAGAGTGCCATGGAGTAAAAACTAAAAATTAAAACTACAAAACAATACTATACATATCATAAGTTATTGATAACTTGAGTTGTATCACATAAAAAGCGAAGTATCTTTACAAGCAACACGACAAGTACATCTATTAATCTGTTATGGCTTCCAGATTTATTCAACTCTAAAAGCTCTCACGCAGACGCACTGCCGGGGGAGGGGGGTCAATTTGTCAACCCATGAATGAATCATTTAAATCAAACTAAAACTCCAAGGAAGCTCGATCATGGGAGGAGCAAAGGTAATTGTAAAATATAAGTCTTGAGCCATGAAGTCCAAATTAAGCCATAGTATATAACTTCAAGTAGAGGGAGACGATCAGACGATGAATTTAGAATTACACAAAGTTCCCACAAAGATTTAAGAACACGGGACCTAGCTATTGCATTTCCATAATGTGCTAGCCCCCTAAACAAAGGGCATGCATGCATTTAGCCATGTGAACAATCCGGTTGAGATTACTATATTTTCTAGCTCATGAGTCATGAAACTGAGAAAAATGCTGAATTGAAGTACCACTACAAATCTATAGCTTATAATTAAATTATGTTCTTACTTTAGAGCATTTTCTTACCACTTAAGTTCAATCCAGTTCTGTTTATTTCAATTCAACTATATCTTGTTAACGTAATAAGTGTTGATCACGATATCCATTCGTACTTATTAGTATATCATTATAAAAGGTCTCAGCATATAATTTCATAAACGTACAGTATTGATAAGGTTTTCATAAGAACTTAGAGTATCAAAACAATTAAACAAAAAGTTTATATTTTTTTAGTTCAGTTCAAGCTCAATCAGTTCAGCAAAATTCAACTCTAAATAACCGGCCCTTAACTCGCACACTCGGTAGGACTTTCACCATAGTCTACATGATGACTACATCATATCATATTGAGTTACTAATTTTGCATCAAAAAATATGCATTCACAAATTTAGGAGAATCTACGTACACAAAATTGGGAAAAGATAAAAAAGAAAAAGAAACCAGCTCAATCAAATGAGAAAAAACCAATGCGACAAAAAATGTGAACGATAAACCTTTAAATAAATGGATCCTAATTAAGAATTGAACCAAAAAATGACAAAAATCACCCAAAGAAAAAGTAAAGTAACATATGTGAATCACAAATCACATGAAATGCAAGATTTAGTTTTTATACATACTAACAATCAGCAAAAAAAAAAAAAAAAAACCAATCAACAACTACCTTACTAAGAAAAAGCAAATAAAACAGGAAAGAACTGATCACGCGAGCAAGAGTAAATCTTTACCTACAGATTGAGGAGTGATGAGAAAAGCAGAAGACTGCACATTCTTATTATCATCCAAAACACGAGCTTGAGCAAAGCCACCAAAAAGAGAGCTAAGAGAACGATAGTGGTTATTAGAGTTGTAATAAATGAGAGAGAAGGCAATTGAGATAGTCAAAACAGTGAAAAAAGAAGCGTAAGTTCTTGCGACACTAGCAATGATCAAACTGAGGAATGAAGTGAACAATGATGATTTTGATGAGGAGCTTGTTGTTGGGGATTTAACCCCATTTGGGGTGTCAAGATCTTGGGTTTGTTTTTCATCCATAGTCGTACTTGCATGGGGATGGGATTGGATTACTAGTGTATGTCACTGTGAGGACTGATATAGTGATATAGAGAGTGGAGTGAAGGCCTAGCTCAAGTGGACGAAGTGGGAGGCGGGAAATGTGGTGAACATATTTGACTTTCTTATGTAGTTAACTTTGCTTAATGTGCCATCAAAAAAACTTTACTTGATGAACACTTATATAGTTAGTCTGTCCACGTGCTAGCCTTGTATATTTTTTCTTCTTTAACCACTTTTTTTTAAAGGGAGACACCGAGGCCGGTAAGAATTGAGCCCTCAAACTTAAGGGTTGAAGGTGTGCTCTCTACCACTTGAGTAACTCGATCTCTCCTCTTCTTCTTCTTTGACTACTTTGATAGGGTATAACCGTATAAGTCGTATAACAGTATAAAATAAGAAAAACTAGATCAATTGACTGTAGTAACGGTTACCAATATCTGTCATCGTGATTGTATAATTATCGTATTACTCTACTAATAATACGTTGTGATCGACGACAAATGTTGGTAGCCGTTATTATATTACAGACATGGAGTGATCTCTAACGAGTATATGACACTTTCAATTTCGCGTCCGTCACGACAAATATTATAATTTGTCATCAAAGATGTGAGATTAACCATACAATTGTGATCAAAAATGTTGTTAGCCGTCATTACATATAATAGGCTTATTATGGAAATATTTTAAAAAAATGAAGGCAATGCTTTTGAGGCCTTTTCTTTAGGCAGAACTTAACTACTTAACTTAACTTAACTTTAATTTGTTAAGTAAACATCACTTAAATAGACTTTAATTTATTTTACTTATTAATATTTTTCTATTACTGTTATTATTATATGTAGGATTAATGCGTTGGTATCTTCTATCTAGCGTTTTGCGAACTCGGCACGAGTCTGATTCCATGTAATATTAATAATATGTGTGCTTGTAATGGATTTATTTTGCTCATCACCTTAATTACATGGAATAAATTTATTCACTCTACTGCCTACCTCTGATATACCAAAATCATTCACATTCACGTGACTGGGTCCAGTGCCTATG
>ONZK01004500.1:9630-26642 GCA_900322385.1 Pharnaceum exiguum | reverse complement strand
AGAAGTAGTAGAGCACACAAAAGCAGAGGATGCTCTAGGAGGAAAAATCCTTGCATTTCGGTTAAGCCAAAGACACCAAAAAACTGCTAGCACCGCATTCCGCCATAGCAATTTTTTTCTCCTTATGCCTCCCAAACCCCAAGTAACTTTTTGAACTCTCCAAGTTTGAGTGAAAGCCAGATAGATAAGCAAATTGGGACAGAGCTTGCATTATTATCTAATAATAGAAGAAACAGTTTGTTTGCCAAAGAAACTGGCAGCGTCAACCTCAAGTTGAGTTACAGGTGGAATATATCAGCTATGGGGTAACACATATGGAATATAGTCTTGAAAAAGGACATTATGTTTGTGAAGTGGATACGTAAGCTATATCTTTATTTGGAAGATAATTTGTTTCTATGGGCAGTACGTTTTAAGTCATTGGGTGCCTGGAAACCTTCTGCTAGTGGAATTTATTCCAGAAAGTTAGATTATCAGATTTACAGAGGACACATCCATACTGACCAGCTAGCCTGTCAAATTAGACTTCTCACTCGTGATAGGCTTGTCAAGTTTGGTGTATATGTGCCTGATTTTGGCTGTGTACTTTGGGATCAAGGCCCTGAAACAAAAAGCATCCTTTATTTGAAAGTACATTTGCAAGGGCTGTACCATGATGTATACAAGGGTATCTGCAATGGCCTAATAGTAGCTTTGCTATAGTGCAAAATCAGAAAAAAAAGTTGTCAGAAGGCGTTGACTAAATCATCTGCTTTAAGCGAAAAAATTTCTTTGCCTATTATGTTAATATGGAGTACGTAGCTATGATATGTTTTCTTGACTGCTATAGTGCTATCCCATGGTTTAGGGTTGTCCACCAGTACCAAGCTCTGGGGCGTGTCCCAAGCTTGAGCTCTTAGGTGTACCTGCGCATGACAATGTCCTCCTTAGTGGAGGGGAATATTTTTACTCCCAAAATTTTATCTAACAACTTAATTTATTGGAGTAGGAGGTATGCCCCTACTTCAGTTTAGGCTTTCCCCCATTATTTAAGGGTTTCTTGCCTACTGAGGATATTGTATAATTTGTTTGCCTTCATAGCGAATGGAGAAAAAACAAAAGGTTGCTAATCTCGTATATGGGAACCCTCTATCAGGGTAAGTTCACTAGCAGCATCTGCAGTTCTTTCATTTCTGGGAAAGTAAGAACTTTATGTGCAAAAGTAAATGTGATCCTTCGCGGTTGAGACTGCAGGATTATTTAGTGCTTTTCCATGTCTTTACATTAGTGGCCTATGTTGTTTGTTTTCTTATTAAAGTTTAAACCCAATTTCATGCCATTGCGTGGCTGTGTCCTATCAGACAAGTGTTGTTCGCTGAAGTTGTTATGGTCGTGGTAAGATGGGGTTCGTGATCAATGTGCTTAGTAACTGCAGATCGACTTTAGGTGTCTTTGAGAACCTGATGACTTCTTATTTGCTGGAATGTGGTTTCTGGATATTAATTCACAAACTTCTCCAAAGTGTTTCTGGGTCTGTATTCTTAGTTTTGATGTCTGTGTCAGGCACTAGTTGGAGAGTCATTGCAAGTGTCCATCTTTTTTGTACGTATAATGTTCATGCTATTACAGTATTACAATGAACTTCATTGAAAAAGAAAATGATATCTATGGTGATTAATCTCTACTGTTTTGTTAAGAATCATTTTGAAAGTAGTCTAATTTTTAGAAATCAAACACCGAATGACATTTGACCTCCCTAAATCGCCTCATGGTTGGTGCCAATTTGACTTGATGTCATCTAATGTTTATTTATTTTCGTAAGTGAACAGCCTATGTTGGAAGGATGGGTACTATCGACATTCATCTTGGGTAAGCCGAAGAATAAGTGAGTCCCTTACTGATGTTTGTGTACAGCAGTACAGGTAATACCTATTTCTATGACTCTTACTTCGTGTGAAAGTGGGGGCAACATTAGGATTGTATCCTGTTAGTTTACTGCAATCTCTGTTTGCTTTTATAAACTTTTATCACCACGGGATGCGCTTCCAGTTCCCAAGCCCTCCCCTGTTGGCCTGGTGAGATTCTGGTGAGCTTGAAGTTCCTAATTCTTCACTTACATGTATTTTCAAATAATATGAGTAGTTTGACATCACTGAAGATATACGTAATACCTTTTTCCTTTTATCTAGTTTTCCCTCCTCCCTCCTCTGCCATCTAGCAGGGGCGGGGGCAGGGGTCGGTGGGTGGGAGAACAAAAGATATATTTTGGGTATATGATTATCTGAATATTGGTTATGGCGATCTATAGCTTGCATTTATGCTTAGTCCACTACTCGGCTCCATCCTTTTGTAAGGGGCCACTGAACCCATATGGACTTTTTGGTTGTATGAGCTTTATTAGATGTTCTTACATTTTAATCTTTTGCGTTAAGTTTTCCATGGTTTCACTAAAACCACTGAAATGCCTTCTGAAAATTCTGACCAATTTTCTCGTTCACCTCCCGCCGTTGTGCTCGTTGATCTGGAGCTTGAAGAAATGCTTGTTGCATGCCCCTGAAAAAGCTATTGATTTCCGTTGCCTGACTCGTCCTTACTAAAAGAATGACTCAGCATTGTTCCAGGAACTACACTGATGGATTCTTTATAGAGTATGTTGAGGCTCCCTTTGTATGCTCTAATCGCTAAAACTCCACAAAAGTTGATGGTTGTGTGACTGGCCTAGTGGCAGAACAATGGCCAGGCCAGTTGCATATCGCTCTTTCTAATTTTGCAGTCACTGGTCAGAGTTTCACTTAGTTGACAGGAGGTGCCTTTGCTGTGGGGGAGAGTAGTCATTAAGGGGGTTGTTTCACCCTAAAGCAATGGAGTGATCAGTTGTTGATGAACCACTCGATCAATCACAAATTGCTTTTTTCTAGTGTCAAAGCTAGTGGCAATTTGATGTATGCGGCTAAACTTGAAGGATTAGGAGCTGATTTGTATGACGCTGCCACAGCTCTTGCAATTGATGGTAGGAAAGAGGAAGCCTTTTGATTGCTACATCTGCAGGGGGTGGGGGAAGTAGTGAAAGCACCAGGAAACCTAATGTGGGCCTATGTTCATTCCTCGTCCGGTTCTGCTCAATCTTCCCATTGTTGTCCTACTTTCCTTGTTTAGCCTGACACCACTACCAATTTGGATGGATCAAGTTGCTAAATCGATAATGTTATACATAATTTAGTATTGTAATTAGGAGTAGCTATGAACACTATCTTTGGAACCCGTTCTATAGGAGTTCGCAGAAGATGATTTTTTTCCTTTTTTTGGGTTTCATGGATGGAGTAATTAAACAATGACACCGTGTTTCTATTACTACTAATCTGGAATTGCCCAAGCGATAGCATGGCGCACTTTTGGTGTTGAATTTTATCTGTGCTGGACGAGATAAATGAGGTTCGTTTGCTTGCCTGAAGCCGTTTTATCATTACAGAAAGTCATTGATTTTAAATTCTTTTTTCCTGCATTGTTTCCATATAGTCGCTTTCCGTACAGTCCCAGAAGGGTAACCCAAGTGAATGTGCTTATGTGCACAATTCTTGTCATCAGATTTGAGCCATACCAAGTACACAAATAAGTATGCTGATTTGAGCAAAAGTAAGCAATAATCGGCCTGTTCATTGAACAACATTTTGACCCGGGGGAAAATAAATTAAAATAAGGAAAGGCAAGTCATTATTGACTCATTTCTGAGAAATGAACCTGTTAATGCAAAGACTTTAGTTTAAAAGCGAGACTGACTCATTTCAGCGATGTTAAGCTATACCCAATTGAGTTAGTACCAGTCAATCAAGGAGGATCAAAAAAAGATTGCCTATTGAGCGATAAACACACGGGGAAATGTCCTGGTACGACTTTCACTCAGTTTGGTAGGAGGGAAAGAGAAGGAAAGGAAATCATTCCTATGCTGGATTGGAGGTACGGTGCTTGCCATACCAGCTGTTCCTTTGACTATGTCTGCTGGTCTTTTATTTGGTTCTCTAACCGGAACCGTTCTTGTTTCTATCAGTGGGACTGTGAGTTTTTTCCTTTTCCCCTTTGTCTGCTTTTGGCTTGTGTTTTTTTAGGCTTATTATTGTTTCTTTCTTGGGTTTCCGCTTCAGTTAGCTGCGAGTATCGCCTTCCTGATTGCCAGATACTTTGCTCGTGACCGCATACTCAAACTGGTCGAGGGGAAAAATTTCCTTGCTATTGACAAGGCAATTGGAGAGAATGGTTTTAGAGTTGTTACACTCCTCCCCTTGAGTCCTTTACTTCCATTTTCACTCGGCAATTACTTATATGGACTCACCAACGTTGAATTCATTCCTTATGCCCTTGAAAGGTTTGTTTCTGTCTTTGCCCTTTTGCAAATTATAATAAACAGTACTTCTCATGTCTATCTATGGTCTGGACTCTGGTGGGATCATTTCCCTTCATGCTAATAGTTCCCTAATAGTTTCCTGATTTCCTATGCAGTTTGATATCCATATTGGAAACTGAAACCTTGGTTTGAAATACAGATTTCTTTGTAACTACTTTTTTGAATAGATTTCTTGTTCACTGCTCCTTGCAGTTGGTTAGGAATGCTCCTAGGAAGTACTTGGGTATATGTAAGTGCTGGAGCATTTGGGCGGACAATAATTGTGAGTTGTGTTTGATTTGTACACTTCGCAAGTTTTCAAAATGCTAATAATACTTGAGCTATCCATCAATTGTTTCACCTACCTACAGGAAGATGTGATACTTAGAAGAATGAAAAAAGTCGGTGTTCATAAGGTGTAATATGATGTCTTCCACGCGGAAAAATACACACATAAAAATGGAAAATAAACACTGATTAACTGAATGCTGAAAGGCACTCTTTTGACGCACCTTGAAATTCTGACCAATGCTTCAAATTATGCACTCAGTGTACCTGTGAAACTTTACAAAATTTAGGATATATGATAATATGAAGCAGTTGATATTAACAGACTGTCTTTTGACGAGTTCACACCTCTTTTTTCAGAGGTTAGCTTTACGCTAACAAGTAGCTATTATTATGTAGGTTGTACCAATATCAGCTGCTACAAACCCCTAGCAGTATTGGAATTGACAGTTAATGTTAGTCAGATCGACGTGCAGTTTGTTTAATCTTCATCTGAATGTGCTTGTTGTCCTTGTTTGGCTTCAAAAAACAGTCTCTTCTTGGCTTTTTGCTACTTTTTATTTATGTTCAGCAGTCTCACAACAGTTCTTGAATTGTATAGCAAGAAGAATCGAGTGTTGGTTTGCCTGGAGGGGGTGGCCAATTACTTGCACTGGGATTGGGATTACTGGTAACGGCGTTGGCTGCTTCTTATGTCACAAAACTTGCAAAGGTCACTCAACGCCGAACAAAATATGTCTTTCAAGATGTCTACGCATGTACGGAGTAATTCAATGCCTTATCAAGATGACTACGCATACAATTCAATGCAGAACAAACGAGAAAAATCATGAGGAAGATGCTGAGTGCTTGTTGAAGTTTCTGATTGTAGAAATTAACATAAACGCAGGATCCTTCCAGATGAAGGCCTGACATCGCCATTTACTTTTACTAGGAGTTTAAACCGTACTATTATTTCACTGTAACTGCGTGGGACTGGGACAATTGGGTTAACTGTTTGTTGGATCTTTTATTTGCGTACATGATGCGGTGAAACATATTAATTGAGTGATGTGCAATGAGAAGAGTAACCATGTCGCATTCTACTTGTATTGGTGACTCTGGCTTCATTTTCAGCACGAGGTGGTCGTATTGAGGATGCTACTAATACTTAGTGAATGCACAGGTGAGTACTATAAGCTAGCTATAGTAGTGTTATATTAGGAATGTACCTAGTCTTAGCTTATTATAGTCTTGATGTAATGTACCTCTTCTAGAATAGCTCCTAAGTACGTCTCCTGTAACTGTAAGTATAGCACTTTAGTGATTAATGAAAGGTATCCTTTCTCCAAACTCTTATATGGTATCAGACGCCTTGTTCTATCTCCAACAAACCCTCATCATCTCCCTCTCAATTATGTCTTCTCACACAATTGCAGATGATGTTGAACCCTCCTCCTTCATCATCGTTCTTCACATCCTAAATGTTCTCAAACTCCTCAACACCACAACATATCTCCCATGGCAAATTCACATCAAAGCCACTCTTGAGGGCTATGGCCTTTACAAATTTATTCACGCAGCAACAATACATGGCCCTCACCACACCGGTAGCTCTAGTGCAAACACATCCCACAACCCCAACTATACTGGTCTCGCTCTTGCAACCCTAACTATACTTTCGTTGGAAAGTGTCAGTGGTGCTACACTAAGGGCCACTCACTTCATAAGTGTTCTGTCTTTAAAGAAAGGTACCCGAACATACAAACACCAACACCTGCGTACACGGTTCCTCAGGCCAATGTAGCCACGGCTTCAGTCCCATCCAACCTTGATTCAGGAGCTTCGCATCATGTTACAAGGGACCTAGCTACACTCTCTGCACTCCCCTTATGATTGTCATTGGTGATGGTAGTGGTCTTTCTATCTCACACACTGGCTTTACACTTCTCACTTCTACTTCTAAGCCTTTAAAACTTGATAATATCTTGTGTGTTCCATATATGCATCGCGACATTATTTCCATCTCCAAGTTTTGCCGTGATAATAATCTTCTAATTATTTCACTTCTGATTTTTACTTTGTGAAGGAACGCCTCACTTGTGAAACACTTATCACGGGGCCAATTAAGGATGGTATCTATGCCCTCTCATCGTCCATTGCCAACAAAGTTTCCTACTCACCTGTTGATTGGCATCACCGTTTAGGTCATCCTGCTTTAGCTACTTTCAAGTCAATTATTTCTTCCTTAAATCTTAAGGATAGTTCTGATTTTTCATTCAATTGCAATACTTGTCAATGTAATAATAAGAGCCATAAACTTCCATTCAATATAAATACTTTGACATCAAATTCTCCTCTTGAGTTATTCTACAGGGAGTTGTGGACTTCTCATGTTCTTTCTTTTGATGGATATACATATTACGTGATATTTGTTGATCATTTCACCAAATATATTTGGTTCTATCCACTTAAAAAGAAATCCAAAACTAAGGTATTGTTCATTCGTTTCAAGGCTCTTATTGAGAAATTCTTTGAAAAATCCATTAAGATGATCTATTTTGATAATGGATCGGTGAATATTAGGCTTTTTCACAATATCTCACTATAGATGGCATCTCTCACCTCACCTCACCTCCTCACACCCCTGAACACAATGGTTATGCTGAGCGTCGCCAGGCCACCGTCATATAGTAGAAATTAGCCTTTCTTTTCTCACTAGCTGCCCGCCTGCCCCTTGAACTTTGGTCATATGCTTTCACTATGGCCACATATCTCATAAACCGTCTACCTACACCTACTTTTGATAACAGGTCTCCCTACTTGAGTCTCTTTGGTCACTCCCCCAATTACCTCAAGCTCCGGAGTTTTGGGTGTTTGTGTTACCCTTGGTTGCGCCCATATGCTGCATATAAACTTGATAGTAGATCAAAACCTTGCATATTTGTAGGATATTCAGCAACTCAAAGTGATTATCATTGTCTTGATCCCACAACCAACAGAGTTTACACCTCACGGCACGTACGCTTTGTTAAGTCAAGCTTTCCATATAGTGAGTTGGTTGCTATGTCTACTCCATCTCACTACCCCACTGCGGACAGTTGGTGCACTATCACTCTCCTCTGCACAAACCCCCACACCAGCCAATACACAACATGACCCCCTTCTAGTACTGCTGCGAACACCAATACTGCTTCCGCTCATCCAACACTACACACCCCACCACCACATGCTCCCTCCATAGTCACTCATTTTCCCAACAAAGTCTTCAAGCCTAACCCCAAATATGCTCATCTCACCATTGCTCAACCACGCTCCATTGAACCAAGGACAACAAAACAAGCGATAGCCTGTCCAGTAGGGGTGAGCAACACCGGGTACCCGGTTGAATTTTCAGTAAATGGAACCGGTACTGGAACCACCGAGTATTAACAATCCAAGATTGGACCCGGAACCGATAGAATCCAGAACCGTTACCCGGTATCCGGTAGTGAATCACCCAGCCAACAAAACTGACGTATATAGAGTGCCCAAAATCTGGGCCAACTCTTAACGATGGCAAGGTAGCCAAAGATTGGTGTTTGGGCTATGGGCAAAGGCCCACTGCCTTAAAGAAAACATCCAAGAGTTATTTATATAGAGAAATTTCCTCACCCCCTACCTCAAACTAACGAGGTGGGATACATTCTACAAGTGAGAAATGCAAATTTAGTTCATTGTCCCACATCAACTAAATGTATGATGTTTCCAAATCAGAATTCTATATATATGCACTTAGCCTTCTACATTTTCATCATTTCATAAGAGTTGATTGCGTTGACTGCGGTCAACGGGTACCCAACCGGGTACCGGGTCCTCCTCCCCATCAACTAGATCCGGAACTGGTTACTCCGGTACCGGGTCTTTACCCGGCGAATACTATTCGGTTCCGGGTACTTAATCGGGTACCCGGATTAGTTGCTCACCCCTACTGTCCACAATGGCACACTGCTAATCGGGTACCCGGATTAGTTGCTCACCCCTACTGCATACGTGGGACTTAGTTCCCCCCAACCCCCCTCAGTTCAGAAAAGTGGCTTTTCCGGGTCAAATATAGACCTGATGGGGCTGTAGCTCGCTACAAAGCAAGGCTAATTGCTAAATGCTTTCAACAACGGCCTGGACTTGACTATACTCACACGTTCAGCTCCGTTGTTAAACCTGCCACAATTCGGACTCTTCTCTGTCTCGCTGTTAATATTGCATTCTTGAATAGTACATTGTAGGAAGATGTGTTCATGCCTCAACCTTCCATTTAATTTGTTGATAATTATACCCGAATTATGTGTGCAAGCTTCGCAAAGCCATATACAGTCTCAAACAAGCCCCTCGAGCATGGTACACTGAGTTGAAGAATTTTCTTACTGGCTGCGGC
Organism: Pharnaceum exiguum; assembly: GCA_900322385.1. NCBI lineage: Eukaryota > Viridiplantae > Streptophyta > Magnoliopsida > Caryophyllales > Molluginaceae > Pharnaceum > Pharnaceum exiguum. The sequence goes on along the minus strand of ONZK01004500.1, from coordinate 17,604 downwards.
TTCCAATGCTCCATTGCTGACCCCTCCATATTCCTCAATACACAGTCTTCGTCTCCACTTTATCTCATTGTGTATGTAGATGATATTGTGATCACAAGACATGACCGAACTCTACTGCTCTTGAAGGGTTCATTTCCAAGTTGGCTCAAAAATTTGCTCTTAAGGATCATGCTATGATGTCCTACTTCCTAGGAGTGGAGGTCATCCCATGCTCACAAAGTCTGTTCCTCATTCAACACAAATATATACTCGATCTTCTTAACAAGGTAGGAATGGTTGATGCGAAACCTATTTCCACCCCAATGTTTGCTGATTGTTTTCGATTCACTTATTGATAATCCTAGTGAGTATCGAATGCTTGTGCGTAGCCTTCAATATTTATCACTCACTCAGCCCAATGTTGCATTTGTTGTCAACAAGCTCTCGCAGTTCCTGCAGCATACTCGCACTGGTCATTGGAGTGCATTGAAACGACTTCTTCATTACCCTTCAGGCACTGTTGACAAAGGCTTTCTTATTCACCGCAATTCACCTCTTAATCAGCATGCTTTCTCTGACTCTAATTGGGCTAATGACAAGGATGATTATCGTTCTACTAGTTTGTGTTCCTTGGTCGAAATCCAATCAGCTGGAGTTCTCGCAAACAAAGGTTTCTCGCTCAATCCTCAACGGAGGTAGAATACAAAGTTACGTTGTTTCCTCTGCTGTGGGTGAGCTTCTTTGGCTACAAAACTTATTGAAGGAACTGGCATTTCCTCTCACTCAGCCGCCTATTATTTATTGTGATAATCTTGGGGCTACACATCTGAGTGTTAATCCTGTATTTCACTCACGTATGAAGCATTTAGCACTTGCTTTTCACTTTGTGTGTGAGCAAGTTCAACAAGGTTCTCTTCGTTTCTGTCATGTAGAGGATGAAGACATAGAATTGTAGGATAGAGTAGTTCGTTCTTCGGACTTCCGATAATGAAGAACGAACTAACGTATCCCAATTATTCTGGAAACAGTGTGTGGATAAAACTGCGCATATCAAACTCCCTCAGTACCCTATCTTGTGAATTTATAACTAGTACAACAAATATCATTAGTCACATTTTTAATGCCACTAGTCAATCCCTTTGTAATGTACCGGTACACCCAGTGTACCAAGGGATTTAACTTTTTTTTCTTTTTCAATTTTAGGAAATAATATTTTAGATTTGGTTAGGAAAATTGTAGGTTTGAGATATTCAAACTTAGGTGGTGCCTATATTGAAAATTGTTTATTTTTCTAGCCTTAAATTAACATCTTTTTTTCACCGAAAAAAAAGGGGAGCCTTAAATTAACTCACATTGTCATATGTGCACGCACGGCCGCACGGGTGTGGCAGAAAACAATCGAAACCCAGTTACAGTTCCTTTCCCTTGCCGTTCCCTTTGCCGTTGCCGTTGCCGTTCCCTTGTCCCGGACAGACAGAGAGCAGAATAAAGTAAGCGGCGAGAGCAGCAAAAAATAAATAGCCACTCGCAGCAAAATTACAACTGAATTTCAGACCATTATTATTTATCTTCCTTCTCTTCTCTTCTGGCAGCAGCAGCAACAGCTGCATGGGTAACTTAACTTTTCACTTTTCCCTCTTAATTAGTAATTACGTTTCTCTATTATTATTACCCTTTTCAGCTTGATCAATTACTGTCGAATTTAACACTACACTTAACTCCTGCACTGCTGTCTCGGTGATAGGGTCTGTTTCAGGTCATAATATTTATGCCAAGAGCGTAGCTTTAACGGTTTCGCCATCCATTGTTAGTGTTGTAGTTCCTTTTAAAAAACGTAACTTTCGAGATCTCCCTATGATTGTTTCTCCTTTTTCTTTTTATTATTGATTGTGCATAATGTCTCTATATTCATGTTTTTGCACTTGTACACGCAGATCAAATTCCCAAAGAAGGCCACAATGGGCGGACCAACTTCATTGTCTTCGATGATGGCGATATCGTGGCATATGGGATTTCCGGAGTAATTGTAGAATGTGAGGAGCTTACCGATGGTTCATATATGGGTTACATCATCACCCTTGCTACCCCTTTTCTGCGTACCGATGATGTTCAATTGAGTGACATTGGGGTTAGTATGAACCTCAATTCCTTCTTCTTGATAGAACATTAGTAACTTATATTCTAGACACCACAGATGTGTTTTTTTTTTTATTATGAAACTTAGTTATATCTTTTTGTAGATGGCAACTAAGAAACTTTCTACGCCCATTCAAATTGGGGAATTGATTCACTTAACTGTTTCGTCTTTTGCACATCTTTGTTAGGACTTAGGAGAAGTGTTGAAAATAAGGTTTCAGATTGATATCCCATCACATCAATTGCTTGTGCTTCGCTCCCTTAACTGCCCTCCTTTGTTTATTCAGCCTTTATTCATTCATTCAATTGTTTGTATTTTTTTGATTGTTTGCATTAGAATCTTAACCAAGTTTTCCGAATGCCTACTTTGTAGGTTGAAGTGTATTTATGTGATGGTAAGTTATGTCAAGGTGAAGTCTTGGGTAGCGACTTACATTACAACCTTGCTGTTGTAAGGATAATCTCACATACCCCACTACAAGTTGCAAATCTTAAGAGCTTGGATGATATCATCTCCATTAATCCGGCTGATGTTTCTCCCCCGCGTAAGAAAAACAAAACCGGTTGGCTTCGTCCTCACTCAAGTTTGTTCAAGATTCTACCCGGCGATCGCATCGTTGTGGTCACACGCGCTTTCAGTGCACCACATCCCATGATTGTATATCATGGTGTGTACAGGTTAGTCATTTGATTATGTTAAATTGTTTCCTTATCCTGACTACGATGATTTTGGGACAACCGTTATCTTGAGGTTGTTGTTGTTGTCGGTGTGTAGGACGGACATAATACAGATTACTACCCCCTCTCTCCCCTTTCTCTCACTCATCTAAACTTTTCTCCCATTAAAAACAAGTTATATTTGTGTATTAGTGTTGTTGTAGCACTAATAAGATGTTTCATTCATATCATCTCTTTCTTTTGTGTAGCATAGAGCGGCCACAAGCTGTCCCCAACGAGGGTTGTTGCATCAGTGGTATTGAAAGACAAGTACGCATATGTTTTTTCACTTTGAACTTGCGTACACTCTATTAGGCGACTTGCCAACTTTTTTTTAATTATTTGCTCCCATTTTCTTATGGCTATGGAAGCTTTGTTATTATTCTTGAAATGTTACGATACTCAAGGAATTTTGATTTCATGATGTTTGTGCGCCTTTCTTTTTCTATTTTTTCCAATATTGTAATGCGTTCATTTGATGGTTTTATGAGTCATACTTTGGTGTCCTATGATTCATGTGCGAGTTATGTTAGCGGACCCCAATTCTTGTGGTTAAAGTTTGGTTATAGTTATTGCTGTTTGCGTTGGGTTTCACTGGACTTGAACTTCAATGTCCATATTTCCAACTACTTTCCATTAAAACCGTTCTAGGAGGTAATTTACTATCAACTTGTCAAGGATTATCTGGGCTAAGACTCAACTTTCTGTTTAATAGAGTGCCATGGAAGGGGGAGCAGTGACCAACTATTATGGGGAAGTTATTGGAATAATCTTGAACGAGTCTTTCTTTTACCCAGTAAATATGGTCTCAAGATGGTGGAAGCATTATAGAAGTTGCGGGTGAGTCGATTTCCCTACCTATCTATCTCCACGATTTTTCATAATTTGATATGTTGAATGTAGTCCGATATTTGGTGTAGAACTGAACTTTAGACGACTTCACTGCAACTGCGTTGCTTACCATAGTGAATTCATTTTCCAATTGTTCTACTCATTTCTTTTCAAGTTGAAGTCACTTATGCATTGGTTTTTGTTGTTATTGCTTATGTCATTTTATGACAACTAGAATATGATATGTGCCTGAATAGTTGTACATACCAATGTGAAACTAGCTGCATATACCTTTTGCATTTTAGATACATACGAGCAGCAGCAGATCTTAAACATACTAGACAATTTGATAGGGTTCTTTCTCTCCTTCTTGCATATATTCCTCACTGGAAGTAATCCAAGTATGTTAACCCAGAGCTCTAGAGAACCATTGTGCCACATAGTTGTATGGTGATATTGTTAAATTTGGGCCCAATGTGAGGTGATATAAGCTTGTGAGGATCCAGCTCAAAACCAATTGGCAATGAGTGGAGGGCACCCACTTACTTATATACACCTCAAGGCCACTACAATGATCAATGTGGGACACAAGCCACCACAATACTCCAACAGATTTCTCACTCTTCATTCATTTCTAGTGGGCAAGTGGCGGTGCACACATCTTCTAAAAGGAATAGAAAAAATGCCAATATAATGAAAATTGGTCACAGGTCAAAGCTTGTAGAAAGGTCAACGTTCTTTATTTATTTTTTGGAAATTTATAAATCTATTTACACCGTAATTGAGTTTTATTTATGTTCCAAAAAAAAAGTTAGATTATTTACAAGTGTAGCTCTCCAACAAGGTTTTAACTTCTCCCTGCCACAAATCACTAATTTCCTAAGGCAAACAACAACAACTTAGCAATATTCCCAAAACTTATTAGGGTCGTCTAACATAGACCAAAAATGATTTCTAGAAGACACAAACCTCACACAAGCATCACCGCAATCCTGAAATACAATCCTTGTATCGTTTCTATCCACCTTCTATCTCTAAACTTGTGCTCGTCCAAACCAAGTAGAGCCATATAAAACTTACACTCTCATTCAAGTATGACGTGGTCTTTTTCTTTATCCTTCTCAGCACAACATCTCTAGGCCTTCGCTTCTCATACCCGAACCAACGAAGACAATGCTTTCTCACTTTATCTTTTCAATTGGCGCTACTCCAACCATTTCTCTAATCTTCTCAGATATCACCATTTTCCTCCTTATATACCCGTCATCCCATACGCATCTCAGCCACTCTCGCCTTTCGAACATGGCCTTTTTTGACAGCCAGCATTGTGAAGCTTAAAAACATCTTTCAACTTCAAGGGCATGTCTCTGTCTCACAATACATCCATTGCAGTTCTCCATTTCAACCAACCTTCCTTAACCCTATGATCAACATCCGCATCTAATTCTCCATCCTTTTCGATAACTGACCCAAATTTTGAAAACAACACTAAAGTAATATATATATATATAGTTCACAACTAACGTACCTTCGTACCATTTTATATAGTTAAGCTTGATTCATTAAGTATTTGTAGGAAAAACTTGAATAACATGAAAGACGTTTACTATTAGTCTATTACCCAACTAGGGATGGCGGGGTGGGGGTGGGTCGGGTGGCTCTAAAATCCAGGCCAATCACAAGTGCCGAGGAGGTGGTGGATTTTGTTGTGTGCCCGCCCCGCCTAAGTGTTTTTTTATTAATAAGAAAATAGTTATACCCTAATAATATTATCACTACTATACATTTATATTGTACATGCTTTTATGTTGTGTACCCGCCCCGCTGTTGTACAATTATCCTGCCAAGTCGGCAAGTCCTCATCAAACAACCCATATGTCCTCTCTCTCCTTTACAATCTCCAAAAACTCAAACATCAGCCGCCTGACCACCTCCATCTCCTTTCACGTCTCCGAAAACTAACTCGTCGGCCACCTCCATGGCTCCCTTCCTTCCCAGTTCAACTCGACATGCCATCTCCATGATTCCTCTCAATCCCTCATGTGTGGCTTTGATCACTTTTTTCCACATCTACTCCACCTTCGCTAGCCACCGCCTCAACTCAAGCACCCATCTCCATATTTCTTGCGACAACAACCACCTTAATATCTCTTTCTCAAATCCCCTTCTTTATATTTCCTTTGATTTGTGGGACTTTTTATGGGTTATAATTGTTTTTTTTTCGGTTATTCATGTTGATTCAAGTTGTGTTGTAAGCAATGATGGCAGTGCGGGGAGGGTCAGTTGGGGCAGGGGTGGATCTTGAGGTTATGGGGTCGGCGATGGATTTGTAAAATACAACCGTTTGGTCGGGGATTGGTTTGGGGTACAAGACCCCTAGCGGTTGGTGGGCAGGTTGCGTTCGTGACAAATAATTGGTGGGGAGCTGGTTGCGCCCCATCCCCGCCTCCTTGCCATCCCTCCACCCAACCAAAGCAGTAGACTTGATTTTTGTTTTATATACTCTAACATCCTCCATTCCACAATTATGTGCCACCTTTCTATTTTGGGCATTCCACATTTATCTTCCACCTTCTTATATTGGTAACAACCACATTGCATTCACTCTCCCTCTTTTACCACTCTATCCTTTCTAACCCCACAGTGTGCCCCGCTTATGCATCTAATGTGAATATCTTAGAAGTACGAGGGTGAACAAGTCTTTTAGAAGTACGAGGGCGAACGAGTCTTTTTTAAGCCAACTGTGTATTTCCTTAAAACCTACAAGTTCTTAGGGTGGAAGATAATATCGGAACTGAGGGAGTAGTTTTTTGATTGAAAAATAAATTTTATAAAACAAATGTCAAATGAGTCTCAAAGGACAAGATGTTCTTCAAGTTCATTAAATTACAAGGTGTTACAAAGAGCGCCAATTGGTTGTACAATTGAAAGTGGATAATCTTTAAAAGTCCCTCCTGACTTTGCCCACAAAGAAGCTAAGAACTCCACCCTCCCCCAAATGAAATCAATAGAATGAAAACCCTTATCAAAAACACGACCGTTACGCTCTAGCCAAATGAAAAATTGCTAGAATAATACAGCGCCACAACAAATTGAGGGAGTATTAGTCAACACTCAACACATATTTTATCTTTCTGAATCAGTTTTCATATGATTAGCTTTCTCGATCAGTTTTCATATGATGATATTTGAATTATCAATTGTTTGGTACAGGGAATTTTATAGACCATGGATTGGGTGTGAAGTCAGCAATCTTCATGGGGAATCTGTAAATTTTTTGGAAAATTTTACTCGAAAATTTCCAAATGTTGCAACTGGCGTTGTTGTAGAGAAGGTATGTATCTCTTTTTTCTTATCGTTGGAACTTGTTAACCGTAAATTGCCTTTAGTTTGACCCTTTTAGGAAATCTTGCTCCATGGCACATAATTAGATCATAGAAAAGAAAGTAGTGTTGCTTTTACTTATTCCTCTATGTTGCTTGGACTCTAGGTTCCGGACATGATTCGGACACGGATCCAATTTTCAAAAGATGCATGGACACGGCTTTTAGGATATGAGGACACGATTGTGGGGTACTAAGATACAAGTATATGGAATAAATAAGATAACTCCTAATTTGCAAATCACGCAAGTATCTTAGATTCTAAGATTAATCTAAGTAAACTATTAAAAACATTACTCTTTTCCAGCAATTATCGTTGACTTCACAAATTTCAATCCACTTCCCAGGATTTCAGGATCGTGTCCTTTACGAAGCGTAGGGACATGTAAACTGTATCGTATGATCGCATCTCGTGCCGGGTCGTCTCCACATAGGATCCTCCGCTTAAGCATGTGTCCGAGTAACATAGCTCACAAGAGTAGTGGGCCTTTGGCTGACATATAGAAACATTTATTTATTTATGTTTTTCGGGGGTGGGGAATGGGGGTGGGGGTGGCGCTGTGCTCGGTTTGAAGATAAGTAAGATCCACATCTGGATTAGTGAGCATATCTGAAAAGACATTATGAGAGAAATGGTCATTAATTTCTCTTGTTTTTCCATTTAACAGTTGTTGTAGACTAAGTGATCTAAAAGGATGTTCTTTGTTCTGACAGAATGTGAACTTTTTTTGTTTCACTAATCTGTTGAGGCTCTAAATTATCCATTCATCACCCTATGGTGTTTGGTATGTGTTAAATCATGCATTCGGAGTTTCTAGCTACCAACTAAATGTAGAGTCAAATAGCACTAAACTACTGAAGCTAATATGCTTTCTACTTCTCCTTGCCAGCTTTAATGGTGCGGGCTTCTCTAGTCTTTTCTTAGGGT
>ONZK01004499.1:9672-21622 GCA_900322385.1 Pharnaceum exiguum | reverse complement strand
TTACAAAGAACTCTACAAAAAAAAAACCAAAAAAAAAAAACAAAAAAAAAATAAACGTAGTTCAAACTAAAATTAAAACTGAAGTGGCAACATTAAAGTTGAACAAAACACAGCCTTAGTGGCTAATTCAATAACATAGTAAAAAAAAACCTACAAAAATGCGACTAGTTTATAGTTCGAGTACAGACTATCTGAAGGACAGCCAAGTAACTTAGAAGCAAACTAAAGCAAACTAATCTGTTGCCAACTTGCCATCCTGAATACTGCAGAAGCTCTCAGCTGCTATCAAACTCTATCATGCAACCAAAGACTAAGTTTCTCACAGCTATAATAAGATCACGAAACAAACTTAACTATCCTTGAAAAGGAAACATCATAGCCCAACTGAGTTACGCCTAACAGCACAGGCACAAAGAGCTTTCCATAGTTGGAGGAAAAGGTGCAGAAGTGATAGTGACGAAAGCCATGAGGAACTGGTTACCAAAAACTAATATAACTATCAGAAGTTGATAAGAACACTTCAAGTTATCTAAAGGGGTCTTTACTTTCATTAAATATTCAGAGTTACAAAAATTAATTCTGCTCTTCCAATTGAGCAAATTTGTTTTTAAAATGAGGAACTCCCAACAAAGCAATGATAACTAAAGTAAAAAAAAAATATCTTCCAAAGAATGACCTAAGTGCCAGAAACACAATATTTTAAGGGTTTTAAAATGCAACTAACGATGGATGAACCAACACAATATTGTGGTCCTTATGGAGTGTTAAAATACACTTCCATCAATTTCCTACTCATCCAATTTAAATACAACCATGCCAGCCCTCAATCTCTCCCCTCTCCAAACGCTTATCATGATTCCCCGCATCCTTTTACCTGGCCATGCCCCTAGTGTGGCACTCTCAACCTATCTTCTCCTCACCCCTGCATAAAGCTGGGCTAATGGAGGGCTATGGAAAGAGGAAGATTAATATGCGACATCCCGAGAAGGAAAACAGAAAGATTAATTTGGAACATAGGGAGTAAAAGATAATGGCTCTCAAGAATCTTGTCTCACACTCAAAAATAAGTGTACAAACAAATATGGACATTTATAAGAAGAGTCCATAGATGCATCACGAGAAACCTAAACAAATTTAGAAATATTTGATTAACACTATTATCTGAGGTTTTCCCTAGAGCAAAAGCGCTGAAACAAATCCAAAGAAAAGGAATTGAATTCCAAAGATATTTTGTTCAACTATCAACTAAAATTGAGTTGATCTAAACCGAAATCCAAATGCAGTAAAATGGCTACTTTAATTCCATTAAAAAAAATAATCAACAACAGCTTAGCCTTGATCTCAAAAGCGATTGGCATCTGCTAACGTGGACCAAAATGGAATTCTAAAAAACTGATATTTTGGTCCATGTCATGAAGATGTCACTAAAGTGAATGCATTGGCAGTCACATAAAGTAAAAACTAAAAATAAAAAGAATTTAAACTATTCTTAAGGTAATCATGAGAAACAAGGGAAAAGAACAAGAAAGCAAGTTAACAAGAAGGTTTTTTTTGTTTAGAAAATATTTTATTTGTACAAATAATAGTGTACACAAGGTTAATTTAACTTCATCAACAACAAATTAGGAAAAGAAGACAAACAGATAGATAAGCGACCGTGTGAAAAAACAGGCAAATACTGAAGAGTGCAAAACTGCGAATAAAACCAAAGCGCGTCCATTTTGTAGCCAGCCCAAGACACAACCCCAACCCGATAGGTAGAAGAAAAGGAAAGCCCAATGACAAAGTACTCCTGCCCCAAAAATGTAAACCAAACAACAACCAAGCTGTCAAGACAAGAGAAGTAGAGCTAAGCTTATTCAATTTAGTCAACTGAACATAATTGTATGGGTGTTGACTTCTTCACGCAAAAACTAGAAAGAGTAGAGTCCAGTGACAAGATGAACTGTATATTTGATATTTGAGCGTAAAGTTCTCATAAAGTTGAATTACCAAAGGAAATTGCCATGATTTGAAGCTGAGAATCAGGCAAAGTGGCAATCAATTTTCATTTGTCTCTATCTGATTCAACAATAAGAGGGGGACATATTTCTAGCTTACAATGCAACATGATAATATGCAGTAAATCTTTTTTAATAATATGGGCCCTCGTTCACTAGGGGCTCGGGGCCATCACCACGCTGCCTAGCTGAGGGGCCCTTCCAAGGGGTTTGTACATTACTATAAAACCTAAGACAACTCAACTATGGTCTGCATCTATACCAATCTCATGGAACTACAACACCAAGGGGACACAGCACCACAATTAGCAAGGTGATGCCTTCCCCATTCATACAAACCTAGCTAACAAACCCAGAGATTAATAGGTGAAGTTCCACAATGTTTTCTCAAAACAAAAGAACTTCATTTAAGAGTATAACACTCACCCAACAAAAATTACAATATACTTATTTCCATAGGTTAGTGTCTAGCCACCAGTAACTTTCTGTTACCTCATTCAACCTTACCATAACAACAGCCGGTTATTTCCGAATTAAATTCTTTTTTTAAAAAAAAAAAATCATACCCAGCTAAAGAGATTTTCAACAATCGTGACATGAAAAATAGGAGGGGGTGGGGAATTCCGACCGAATTTAACAGATCATAAATAAATGGAAAATCCAAACAAAGGAAGATCTGAAGGGGGGCAAACCTGGAATAAGCTCAAGGGCAAATACGGAAATCAATAACGCCAAAACTGCAAGGGATCTCCATCGTCTTAATATCTCCGGCATCGCTTTTTCTTACCTTATATTATCAATAAAAGTCTGCGTCAATTATATTGTTTGTTGTCAATGAAATTAAACTGAAATATATAGAATGTGAGTGCAAGTTGTAACTTCTGAAGACGAAGACTAACGCGTTATGTTATTATTTTTTTTTCTTTTTCTGATTTGAGATCGTATTTGATTTGATTAATGAGGAGAAAAGGAATATGTTTGTTTTCTGGTATAGTAGTAAGAATTGTGGAAAAAGGAAACTCAGGGGTTGGTGACTTGACTTGGTGGTGGTCGTGTGTCTTGGTCCGTTTTGGTTGTCTTCCTTTATTTTTATTTACTTTTTATTTATGGCAGTGTTTTATTTTTTTTGTCAAGAATTTATTTATTATTTTTTTTAAAAAAAAAGGGGCATAAGAGATTTTCATTAATACAAAAGCTATACGGCATCTACATAAAAAATAACCCTAGAACATGCTAGATCGATAGTACTAGTACAAATTTTACCAACAAGACAAATAATCAAAATAATTAAGCGTGATTTCGAGCATATTTCCTTCAATGTCTCTGCATCTTTCCCGGAAATAGAGTTCTTCAACGCCAATATTATAATCGCTTGTCTGCTCGTGTTCATACTGCAAAATAAATCTTCGTATATCCGATATCCCCAAAATATATCTTCAAAGGAAATCATACTTTGGTGAAAGTTAATCACCGCAGTAACACCAAGCCTCACGAAGGAGCCAAACATCTATCACAAAGGATAACAAAACTAACCTCACAAAGGAGTCAAAGAACGAAATTTATTGAAGTAGATAGAAAAAAAGACAAAAATAATCTAGAAATTGAAAGGAGGAAGGGGCTTATCGATGGTAATTGGCCAACGACAGCCCCATGAGGGCTTTTGGAGGAGTTTTCTAATTGGGGGCCAAGAGAGGAGACTAGGGTTTTGCAGTTGCGGTTTTGCTTTCAAGAGGGGTGCTATTTGCACTCAATTCATGACAGTTTTTTGCACTCTTTTTGGTTTAGACCAAAATGCCTATATATATAAAACTGGAAAAAAAAAGAAAAGGGGTAAAATTGTGGCACCGAAATTAAGTCTTAATTTCTCTCTCTCTAAGCTCAAACTGCTATGGCCGGATTGGCCATACCTTATTGCACAACTATGGTTGTGGTCACCATAGTTCGCAACATATTGTGGTGAAACTAGCCATAACAATTTTTAGTATGCCAGACGTCACCATAACTTATCGGATCATTGTGAAAGAGTCCTCCATAATTTTATTAACTATGACAAATGTTACCATAATAAATTGATTTTTATGGCGAATGTGGCCATAACAAATGTGTATTATATGGCACGGTTTACCATAATCACACAAAGTGTGGTTCATGCCGTCATAGCTCTACACTTAACAATGATATGTCTACCATAGTTGTTGTTTAAAATTTGGTTTGCTTGGACATACTTAAATACGATCTTATTACACTTCTCACTGCAACAAACGAAAACAGCACAAATCTGACAGGTTACTAATCAAATAAGAGGCCATTATGTAATGTAAATTTAATAAAATACATATAAAAAATAACAGAATAAATTTAATACAAAAAGGCCATTCAAAATATTCAAAACTTTCATAACTCTTTTAAAGAGATAGCTGGGAGATTATGACATTATAATTGTAATCAAAATAGTGCATACCAGGCTTACCTTTTTCATCAATCAACAGATCGACGGCGTCGGCGCGTCCTCTCCGAGTCCACTCTAGACTAATGGTGATAGTCCATTAGGGAAATATGAAGGTAGAGTGGGGTGTAATGGTGGTAGGCTGAGTCGAATGAGAGGGACAGGGACGGCTTAGACATTGAATAGGCCCTGTGCGGTAGCCGAAATTAAGGCCCTAAACTTAAGGGTTTATTAAAAAAAATTGGCGCTAAAAATCGACAATATATAGTTTTATGATGCTAAAAAGCGTCAAAAAGTAATTGCAGACACCAAAAAGAGGCAAAAGATCTTTGACAGTTTCTTATTGATGCTTAACTGCGTCGAAAGTGGATTTCGACACTTTCTTATAGACACTTTAATGCGTTGGTAGTAGTTTGGACACTTCATTATCGACGCTTAAAAGCGTCAAAACTGTGTTTTTTTTTTCGATATGAGGCCTTTTTCGCTGCTGAGGCCCTGTGCGAGCAGACCGCTCGCACCGTGCCTCAGCCGCCCCTAGAGAGGGAAAAAGGGGCAAAAGAGAGAGTTTTGTCATGGTGGTAGCCTGTTATGAAGTGGGTTCTGACTTCTGCTCGACTCAGAGAGAAAGAGGGGAGGGGGAAACGAGGCAGGGAGGGGTAATAAGGGGTTCTTTTATACAGGGGTATTTCAGTCAAAATAAAAGAGTGCATATATTTTACATGTAGTTACGAGTGCATATAGCATCTTTTAATTGCTTTAGACCTGTGAGTTCGGGCGTGTGAGCCTTTAGTTAGGGTCGGGTCACTTTTGGGTCGGGATAACCCATCGCGTCAGGCGTCAGGGATGTCTCTCAATTTTTTAAAATGAAAGTGTATAATGTTTTAGTTTATTTTTTTACAAGATATATTAAAATGAATATTTGTAAATAGTGGATGGAAAGTTAGGATTTTTATAATTTTTTAATTTTTTTTTCTAAGTAAAGGATGAATCTTAATATAATAAAATAACAAATAGATACAAAAATTGCCTTGAAATTTGTTTATTTACAACCAAATTTCATATTGTCGATTCGGCTTGTTTCAAACCAAATTGGCATCATTTTGGTGTATTAAGGGACAAAAGTAAAATAAAACTTGTCCCGTTTTTTGTCCGGTTTACCCTAACTAGTCGACCTTAATCCTAACCCGTTTCATCCAAAAAAATCGGGTCAATCGGTGTTTGGGTCCAAATTTCCGAGTTTGAGACCCTAAAATCCAGGTCGGATCAAGACGAGTCTGTTTTTCACTGGTCTAAATTGCTTCCATATTCCCCCCCCCCCAAAGAAAAAAAATATAAAAAAAATACTTTCCTTTTTCGTATATTTGGTGGCTTTGATTGTGCTTTCAATAATCGTTTTGAATCCATCCGTTTCTATTTGTTCTTTTAGTTTGGTTTCAACCCGGAAATTAAGAAAACTTCATTTTGACATATCTGCGATTCACTATACGGCTATACCTCTTTCTCACTCTACCTTTTAACAAAAAAAAAATATGCATCCCGATCACCACCAACCCAACCCTCCACTCTCCCATTCTCTCTCCTGCCTCCTAACTTACCACAACCATTCTACTCCTTATAAAATTTTCATCAAACCACTAAATTAGATTTCATATGCGGAAGCTAAACTAACATATTTTTTTGTTTTTATGTATTTATGAAAAGGATGATCAATCAATACATACAAGCCAAGTCTCAAATCCCAAAAAAAAAATTCACTCAAACATAACCCCTTTACCAAATTTATTATAAAAAAATACCCATAATTTTTTTTAGGAATGTCCGTAACCCATCACTACAGCATCCTGCCAGACTTCTCTATCACCGCCTAAAACAACCCACCACTACTTTTCACCAAATTATGTAAAGATAACAACAAAAGAGAAAACAAAGTCAGCATAAAAAGAGACCAAATCACCCTAATTAAAAAGGGACCAAATAAAGGATAGAGAGTGGAGCCATAAGATGAAATTGTCTCAACGTGATATTTTTTTCTTTCAAGATTGACGAGAGAAAAATGTGGGGTTATTGCTATTTTTTTTATTTTGATGAATTGTTGTCTAAAGGTCCAATAAAAGGACGGTGGTGATTAACATTCTTGGTGTCGTGATGTGAGAATTGAGATTAGTGTGTTCAAGATAGATATTGGAATGTCGTTGAGTAGAATGTTGGGGTCAAGGGAGGAGTAATGTTGGGACAGTGGGGCTTGGGCATGAGATTAGAATAAATGACTTGGGGGCATGTGTGATAGTGGAATTAATCTTTCAAAAGTGTTAGAGGCACAATGGTCATTTGTGGACGCATGGGCCTCGCGCCTAGGAGGAATCACCATATTTCTTCTTCTTGCACAGATCCGACCATTTCACCAAAGGGACTTTATTACTACTTGCTTTCCCTTCCCAAAGAAAGTTTCTACATAATCTTAGTATAATTTTAAGTGTACCCTTAGGTAGTATGAATATAAATGTCCAATAAGAAAAGAAAGACATCAAAACTAAATTAATCAAAACAAATCTCCTAGTGTAGGAAAGATGCCTTGAGTTCCAAATTTTGATTTATTTACAACTTTATCAACTAGGCATTCACTTTCTTTAAGAGATAATCTTTTAGAGCTAATTGGAACTCCAAGATATCTAAAAGGCAAAGTCCCCTCCACAAGCCAGACATTTCTAAAATTCTTCTTTTTTCATCCCCTGGCACATTACAACAGTAAATGGCAGATTTACTCTTGTTGGCAACCAGACCCGTAGCCTTTGATAATGTTTCAAAACCTCTCAACATCAATAACACAGAGGAATAATCACCCTTAATTAGAGAACATTATAAGATCGTCAGCAAAACATAAATGGTTTAATCCCAACTCCTTACATCTTGGATAAAAGGAGAACCCTCATTTCAGCAAGCGAGTTAAAAATTATAGACAAATACTCCATCACTATCACAAATAATGGAGGAGAAACAAGGTCCCCTTATCTCAAACCTTGCTTCCCTTGAAAAAGTCAAACATTTCTCCATTCAAGCTAATAGAGAAAGAAGGAGATCTCACATATACCATAATCAATTTCACAATTTTCCATGGAAAATTCAATGCCATCAACATCTCCTCAATGAAGTCCCAGTTTATAGAATCATAGGCTTTTTTTAGATCAATTTTAAGCATAGCCTGACTTGCAGTGTTTTTCCTAATAAAGCCTTTCACAAGATCCTGACGCAACATTACATTATGCACTATAATCCTCCCTTCTAAAAATGCACTTTGTGTTTTAAAAATTAAACTAGGGAGAACAAGTTTAATTCTAGAATACAACAGTTTAGAGATGCACTTATACAACACATTACAGCATGCTATAGGTCTAAAGTCAGTAAGTGAGATTGGTTTTTTTGATTTAAGGAATTAAAGAAAGGATAGTACAGTTTACCTCTTTCAAGAGCTTTCCTGTATCAAAAAAATCCAGAATAGCAGTTGTAACCTCCTCCCCAAAAAGACTCCAGTTATCTTTGTAGAATTGGCTTGAATAGCCATCAGGGCCCGGTTCTTTGGTAGCCGGGATAGAAAATAAGACTTGCTTAACATCTTCTTTTGAGAAAGGAACACAGTGGCTCCCTTTGCTCTAGATTCAGAACATGCCTCCTTCTCACAACCCTGCTACACACATGACTTATGTTTTCATTTTTCAGTCCCCAACAGTTTCTTGTAATAATCTAGGAATGCATGCTGAATATCATCAACAGACTCACATACTTTCCCCTGATCATCTAAGACAGAGTGAATTGTATTCCTGTATTGTCTTTTCTTAATGCTAGCATGATAAAATGTTGTGTTTTGATCACCACTTTTCTTTTGAGTCAATGCAACTTAGCTCTCTGCTTCAAAAAAAATGTCTTTTGCTTTACTCAACTCAGCAAATTGTTTAGCTAGTCTCACTTCCTCTTAAATCAAGTTATAATTTTGTGGGTTTGCATGTAGCTTCATTTGATTGTCTTTCAGTCTTTCAGGTCTTCTTTAGCTCCCACCCACTTATTTTCAATGTCAGAGAAGTTCCGCTTGTTGATTTCACAAAATACTGGTTTCAACCTATTCTGTTTTTCAACAACTTTGTACATCAAGGTACCAACTAACATGTGATAATTAGTTGCAAGACTCCACATATTATAATACTTGAAAGGTCTTTTACTCATGTTTTTCTCTTTGAACAAAGACACAAAAGTAGGACAATGGTCAAACATTCCTTCAGGCATAAAATTGACTCTAGCATCAGGGAACATATGAATCATCTCATCATTCAACATGACCCTATCAATCTTACTACACACCCTTGTAAGCTGGGGTTGCTTGTTGTTCCATGTGAAAAAAGCACCTATAGAGTTCATATCTTTCAAAAGACACTGATCTACACAAGCTCTGAACTCCTTCACTTCAGCAAACATAACTTTGGAGCCTATTCTTTCATCTATATTCAACACATTATTAAAATCTCCAGCCACAATCCAGGATTTATTATATGACTGATTCATCATTAGTAATTCTGCCAAAAGTCTACTTCTATCATTTGCATCATTATGACCATAGACCATAGAGCATTTTTTCTTCGAACTAGTGTGCATCAGTCTAACAGTTATCAGTTGATCAAATACCCACAACACTTCAGTTTCATAACAGCAAGGAAGCCAGGCTACACAAATTCTACTGTGTTTATTACAATTAAAATTGGTAACAAAGGACCAGTTTTCTAACATTCCAGCAAACAAACCATATTTTTTTTATTTTTGTTTCTAATAAAGCAAAAAATCCAACACCATTGTTATTTACAAATGACATAACCTCTTTTTGTTTTTTAGGACTATTTACACCTCTCAGTCTCTCACATTCCAAATAAGTAAATTATCCATGTAAAGATGTAGGAGGATCTTTACCCGTGAGCTCCATACTGACTTGTGAAACTCCACTAGCTTCACCCATTCCTTCCTGAGCATGTGATGCTAGAGAAATAAAACCCAGCGTAACATCACTCTGAATTTATTCAAGGACTGAGAAAGAGTTTTGATGTATTACTCGAGCCACACTAGCTGCCCCCTTCTGACTAGCATCATTATTTTGCTGAATGTTAACATTTTCAACAACGGACTGTATACTCACACCTCCATTTTGTTGAGGCAAAACTTTTTCAACATCGGGCTGTGCACTCACACCATCTTTCTGCTGGGCCACAACATTTTCAGCAATAGGCTTTGCAGTCACAACTTCATTTTCAACAGCAGTTTGTGCAATATCAGTCTTCCCCTTATTAATTTGCTCATGTTGTTTTTCAACAAAAACTTTCTTGGCCTACTGAACAAATTTCTTAACTGTTTTCTCTTTCTTCTTCCTGCATTCAGTCTTATCATGGCCAAACATCTCACAGCTTTCAGATTGTACTGGCTTCCATTCATAGTGGACTTCCTGTTTACAAATGCCACCAAATTCATTTTCAAATGCAATTTCCTCCGGCACATTCTTCTCTATACTCATTTCAATTAGAACCCTTGGAAAGCTCATCTTCTCTCTATTGCTGGTTGCTTTATCAACCTTAATTGGTTTGCCTAGGCTACGAGTAATTTTAGATAGGCTAGGTTTACTCCAATATTTGATATCTAAACCTGAGAATTGTACCCATAGCGGTACAACATCTGCAAACATATCATCAACATTCATTTCCAGTGTCCACTGCTTCACAATAATAGGTTTCTTATCAAGCAAAGGGCACCCTTTCCTTAGTTCATTCATTTTCCCTTCCACATTAACAAATCACGCAATGAATACACCCTTAAAGACCACCACTATGGCCGGACAATTACGGCAACTGATCTGGGCAGGCTCAACCCAGATTAAAAGGAGAGGAGAGAGAGAGAGGGGTTGCGTCGGCGGTGGTGAGGAGATCCACGATGATGACGCAATCCGGACGGTAAAGCCAAGGCGAACTGGGCGGTGGACGACGACAACGGAGGACTACGATGGTCGGCAATGGTGAGGAGATCCGATAACTTTTTTATTTTATTTTTTTACTGTTTTTACTGTTCACTTTATTTATTGTGCATACGAGATACGGTATTGCAAATCACTATTCATTGCGTATTGCGTATTTACTGTTCATACGACACTATTCACTGCGAATCACTATTCACTTGAACTTTTAATAGATCAAATCTATATTTCCTGCCCCAAAGTTCGTAACTTTATTTAATTTGTTGGTAATATTCATGCCACATTAATAAATCCTGCAAATAAAATTATATGCTTTTAAAAGAGCGGCTTATGCCACTGTATAGTTCAAGACATAAATCATATTTTAGCGGAAGCGGTTTATAGTTATAATCATATTACAACAATCTAGAACTAGTCTCATGTTCAAGATAAAAGCCATATAAAAAAACAAGTAAAAGGGTGTGTAGTGTACGTATGCTACCTTTTGAAGCGTGCTTCTGAAGCTTGAGACAGAATAACAAATGCAATCCCTTTATTGTAGTATACACATACTCACGAACTGATCCTGCCCGGATATGACCGAAGTGGAAAGAAAAAAGATTGTAATTATTTATGCTCAGCTCACCAAAAAAGCACAACACGTTATATTGAAAGATCTGGAAAAAGGTGATTTCGTACTTACTGCTGACGAGGCCATAAATTACGAGGCCATAAATTACGGAATGCTAGATCGGATCATCTCGCCCGAATGATTGGAAGAAACTAAAACAATTCTATTTGCCATTTTTCTCTTCGTTCTATCTGTCTGAATTTGGATTCTGCAATTTCCCTTGAATCTTTATCTGAATTCGTTTAGGTAACTAGCACGAACAAGAAGAGAACAGGAGAAAGAGAACATTTCAGTGTATATGTTTAGCCGAATGTAAGTACACCAAAAGTGAGATTCTTTCTCATTTCTTGGTACTGCCGAATGGTCTCAGTCAAAGTGTATCATATTTTGTTAACATACTAACTATTAATCAATTAAAAATAACATACACACACATTGTAACCTATTAATCCCATTAAAGTGTCATAATATAAAGGAGTTATAAAATGAAAATAAGTTACAAAGACTCTTCCACTTTCCCCTCACGGCCACCGGGCCATCTCTCTATGAGGGCTATGTGGTCTAACCCCATGTGGCCCACAATTCTCCAATTCAAATATTTGTCCTGGCTTCCTGAAACCTGAGCCCAAAATATTTATAAGTATATTATTGCACACGTATGACTTAATAAGATTTAATGTGGTAAGCTAGAATAAATATTCTGTGACAAATAGAGACTTCTAGCAAAGTATATTAGTCAGTTAACACATTAAACTATATGTCTCATATATACATTATAGTGTTCCTTACCTAATAAATACATACACTTGTACGTATGTAACACTTCTATCTGGCATTAGTTACACTTAATATAAGAGAATATAAGAGAGTGAGGATGAGTGAAATTTTGAGTTGGA
>ONZK01004498.1:9182-22601 GCA_900322385.1 Pharnaceum exiguum | reverse complement strand
ATTATTATTATTATTATTATTACTACTACTACTACTACTACTGTTGCCGCTGCCGCCGCCGCCGCCGCTGCTGCTACTACTACGTTGAAGACATATAAGAAGCTTCTTTTTTATATTTCAAATATGAAAACATAATTCATATCATATATATGGTAATGGTCGCCCACTCACTACTAGCTCTCGTTATTTTAACTATTACGTGGATATAAAATTAGTTACAAATTATTAGGTCAATGGACTAAATAGTAGCTAGAAGTAAAATATACAATGATGATATTCCCATATTCATTAGTATAGTTAATTTAAAGTTAATTTTGAGTCTTTTCACCAAAAATAAAAGTTAATTTTGAGTCCAAACATAATTGGATCTTAGCTTATTATAATTATAAAATTAGAAAGGGAATGAAGTAAGAAAAAGTTATTTGTAATGTTTGACAATAGTTTGAAAGTGGGAAGTTGCAACTAGAAAATGAAGATTATCATGAAAGAGTTGTAAACGGAAACCAATCTTGGATTTAACACTTTCATTAGAAATGTAAATAAATAAACAAAGAAACAGATTTCTTAGTCTCATAAACTTACAAAAGTTTGAGCCCAAAAACTTTAACTTAGAAAAGTTAGACATAAATAAAATTATATATAAATAAATGATCGGATTTAAAGTTTAATAATCCTTTGACATTAAAGAAAAAAAATCACCAAAAATGAGACTTAAACTTCATTTGAACTAATTTGAGACCGAAAAGTCTCAATAGATAATTTGAAACCGAAAAGAAACTATGAAAAAGATCAGTTTCAAAAATCGAGACCGATATAAGACCAATAAGTTTCGGTTGCATAATGGATACCGAAAAGACACCGCTCCGAAAAATGGTCTCGTATCTTGACATTGAATGGAGACCGAAATGTTATGGTAGTGAAATTGACACGGATACGCTACTGAAGTTAAATTCGGTAGCAAAAACTAGAGACTGAATGGAAACCAAAATATTTAATAGTAAAGTCGAGTCCGAAAAGAAACCAATTGTTTTCGGTCTC
The DNA here is from genome assembly GCA_900322385.1 of Pharnaceum exiguum. Classification (NCBI taxonomy): domain Eukaryota; kingdom Viridiplantae; phylum Streptophyta; class Magnoliopsida; order Caryophyllales; family Molluginaceae; genus Pharnaceum; species Pharnaceum exiguum. Next base: position 21,563 of record ONZK01004498.1, on the reverse strand, counting down.
AAATTTGCTACCAAATTGATACCAATGATAAATCGGTATTAATATTTGACACCGAATAGCTACTGATTTTTTTTTCTGTCTCAAAATTTGAGACAGTACCAATTCGGTCTCATTTTGTCATTTTGACGATTTCAGTGACAAATTCGAGACCGAATGCTTAATACCGATTTAAATCGGTCTCAAAATAACCTCTAGAGGTGTCTGTGACTAATTTGCTATATGGATCAGTTTATGGAGTTAATATGATCGTACTTGACTTTTTTTATGATTTCGCATGGAAGTGGAATTCATTATTATTATTTGGCGTATAGTTGAATTGTGTTGATAAGCCAAAGTGGCTAGTTTGGTATGTAATATTCAATTGCGGCTTAAACTCTCATAAATTGTAAGCGTGGAGATAATGATATCCTTGAGATGTGGATTCACATAAAGAATGTGATATGTTTATAAATCGTGCTTATAAACCGATTTATTTAATGATGTGTTATAATGAAATTAATGATTATTTGGATTTTTGTTGTTATAGTTTATCGCTTGGTTAGTTGGTTGTCGTTGTAAGTTATAGTTTTCTACTTTGATTGCGAATTGTGAATGTGAATAAACCAAACAAAGTACAATAACTTTTATTACGGGAAGATAGCCTTCGGATTGAATCCTCCGATAGTGACGAACATGGGGTCCTGCTAGGCGTGAACCTCCGGGCGAATGAGAGTTAGAGTTAGTGACAACCTCGTGGTGTCTAGTTGGGTTATGTGATTTGGAGATTTTATTTATTGATTATGAAAATGATATGATAACGCGTTTATTAAATGATTATCAATTTATTGGATTACTTCTAACCATGAACCTTATAGGTTGCTAGGAGATTGGGTCACTATAGGGCGTCTAGAGGGGGTGTGTACACCAGTGGTTATTGATATTATGATTTTTATGGATATTGAGGATGTTGTGATTATTATGAATATTTCGAACATTGTAATTTATGATGAGAATATTGCGATTATTGTGATAGCTGGCTAGCAGGAGTTAAGTAGATGGTAGGCTTAGAACGTAGACACGAGAGGCCACCAAGTGTGAGAAAGGCGTTTGGGCCGGGCCACCAAGTGTGGATGATTGTCTAACCTCCTCTGCCTATCCTCGTTCTCTTCCCATAAAGAACTTAACTTAAATATAAGAAACTAACGATTTAGTCATTAGTGTCAGTGTGCTTGAATGCTCATCTGAGCATATCGTATACGGTATTTATATGTGATGTGATTGAATGTTTTATATGCATGAATCGTGTTTCATTTTAAATGTGCCAAATGTGCAAGTGTTTATTAATATCCCTGAGTTTCGTTGTTATTTATAAGTATATGTATATATGAATATATATTATTATTATATAACTTACGTGTGTATGTATTTTCAAATTGGGGGATATTTTCCTGAAATGTATTATGGTAGTCAAGGGTTACCAGCATTTCCGGCTGACTTTCAAACGTTTTGATTCGGCCTGTCGCAACCCTCGCGGCAGTGTTGAGATCTTTCAGGTACTTATGTATGATGTATGTAGTTGGAGATGACACGAATTACATCAAAGGAGTCAATGGTTATTTACTTTGTGGGTTGAGATCATTAGAAGTCATTTGGGTATTGTTTTGTATAATGTCAACTGATTTAGTTAAGCTTTGCATCTTTTATCAAAGATGCGGCGTTAATACCCCTAAAATAGGTTGCTTCCGCTTGAAATCAATTGGGATTATTATTGTGGTTGTTGGTTGTTTATTAGAATTAGGTTTACAGGTTTTGTTGTACTCCATTTTTAGGGGAAACTCTGGCGAATTTTCACCATGAATTTCCTAAATATTATTTATTTAGCCTAGAAATTCGGGGGTGTTACACATAAACAATGTCTAAGTATGATCATACTCTCTCCCTATTAGTCCCCCCTCAAAGATGGACTATCTACCTTCCTACTAGCGGAACGACAAAGGCACACAGGGCCTAAACAAACCCAAACGGGCATGCCAAATGGTTTCTAAATTAAATCTGCTGGAAACTCGTCCCCTAAATGGCCAAAAATAGGGGTCATTAGTCGAGATAGAAAATCCTTATAGATTACGGTTGTTTACAAGTTAGGGAAAAGGGTTCAACTAACAATAAAGGCTCAACCATAACAATTCACGTTATATAACCATGAAGGTGAGGCTTTACCCCATGTCTTGCCCATTAAACAATCACATTACCAATCTCATATTGGTTACAAAGCCATCAACAGGCACAGAAACATCCATACCATAATTGTAATCATGCATATTGATCTTAAACTAAGTTAGCATATTCATCATAAAATATATAACCAACAATAGGCAGCAATGGCATATATATAACATACAACATAATAATCACGTTGTAGTCTCATCATATAACATATAGCAGGTGACAACCAAACCTGGCATAACCAACTTGCGGGGTTCGACCCGTCATCTAACCTATAGCCATCATGCAAGTTTTCTAGTCCACCTAGCCATTCTAAAACATGCAACACAGGGGACTCCTTTCAAATAGTCAACCAAAGTAAAGTATAGGTAATATGAATAACCTCAATCCCAAAGCTGAGTACACAATCCCAACTATTCAACAACACTAGGAAAATGGTTCATCGTCACAAAGAGTATCCTCTACAATTCAACAAAATAACACAAAAAATATTTATTGTAAATAAAACCAGAAATTATAATAAATAAAAATAATAATTTAACTATTATTATTTTTAAACGAAACCCAAACCACCAAACCCCAAAAGGTCGAGCCACACGGATGCGGGCATAGCCCCGGTCAAAAGTCGGCACAACCGACAAGACCGGGCTGTGTGCCCGCGTGTGTGTTTCAGGTGGGAATTTCTAGGGGAAATGAATTCATTTCGACTAGGTAAACCCATGCACCCACCCGCTAGGTGGGTTATGCGCATTGAACGGATCCGCGACCAATTTTATTACTTATTGTATTATTACTATTAGGAAAACAATTGGAAATATTATCTTTGAATTATTAAGGTGATTAATATAGATACGAAAACGTTTCCTTTGCTTGCTTTACCTAAAAGGGTCAATCGCATAGGTCAATCGCACGGGACAAGGGCAAAGCAAGGTTTTATGAAAAGTCTAATGTACAACCAGAAAGTAAGGTTCGGGAACGAAATTTAACCCCTACTAGCTCAATGTATTCCATTTTCCAATATAACAAGCTAAACCAAAAGATTCATTAAACAACCTAATGCAAATTTATCGATATTACTCGTCTTGTACACATGCAATAATTACCACTTTAGCGAAGTTTGAACATGCAACCCATATTCCGTTTTAAGCATAAAAGAGTCAAATTGATTGATTAGTAGCCACTTTGTTATTATTCATATTTAATGGCCCAAATGACTCTTGCCACGATCATCCACATGCCAATACTTAGGTATGGTGATAGAAACAATAATAGATATATAAAAGTAATAATAAAGATAATGAGATGAGGAAGAAGGATTAGACCCTAAAGAAATTGAGAACGGAAAACCTACCTTGCCCGCTTAGTCAACTATATGTCCAAAATGGACCTTCTCATGCACACACCTGTATTTTCAAGCATTAAAACACCAGTCTACTTAATTGAAATACAGAAAAAAGCAATTAAAAAGTTGGTGCCTTCAGTACCTTTACCGTATAGCTAACTAGAACTCCAAAGTTTAGGGCGAGGCGATTCTTGAGAAAGTGCTCTTTGGTCTTAAATAATCTCCTTGCTTGTGTGCTTATGTGCTTGAATGCTTGATTTTGCTAGTATATACGTGTTAAGTTGCTTTCAAATTTCGGCATGATAATGGTATCATAGTGTGTTCTTGAAATGAGTGAAATGAAGGGGGTATTTATAGGGTGAAATGAAGAATGGCCGGATTTTAGAAGAATATTAGGGTAAATATTAGAAAGATTGTATTAATTTCCGGTAAAAAAAATAGGCTTTATCCGAGAATGCACCCTGGCGCACGCCGCCAATCTCTGGCGCGTGCCGCCTTACCCGGCGCCAAATATGGTGACTCTGGCTCTGAACAAACACATGTTTCTGTTTGGTGATATGGGTCGTCTAAACCTTGGCGCCAACCGCTAGAAGATGATTTCGACAAGGTTTTATTTCCCTTTTTGTGTTTACTCCGAAAATTGCTAATTGCTAATATAATTTAGGCATATAATAAACTCGGTTTTAGGCTCCAAATATTCTGGAAATCTCCCTAAAAGAAGAAGTTTATTATTCCCCAAGTAATATTAAAATAAATAACATTTTAAATGGGGAAAATCTTAATGGGCTGGGCTCATTTTGTGGGCTAAGCTATTAAGGCTAATTAATTAATAATTAGGCCAATGGGCTAATATTAATTAACGGGACGGGCTATGCTATTATTAATGATCCAAATGACGATTATGACCGATCGAGTTATGGGATAAACTTCAGTTTCCTTTCTCAAGCACCTGTGCACCCACTATAGTGGAAATTCTAGCTAACCGATGGATATAAGATTGGGGATTTTTTGTCATTATGCATGTTAATACCCCGTACAGAATACAGTATCTACAGGAGCCCCCCCTTTAGCTGAGGCCGAGACCAGCGCGAAGAATAAAGTATTGCCATTTGTTTCTGAGTCGGGACATGCAAGGCATATGCAACAGTGTAATCGTGCAAGTTAGCATAGTGTATATACCTCGATGTCGATTGCTAATAGTATTTTTAAGTACCTGTCTCAAAGCATAAGAAACAAGACACGCAAAGAGCAATATGCACAATTGTATATATAGATGTAAAGGGTTAGGAAGAGAACATATAAAATGTGCTTAATTTCTAATTGTTAATTTTTGTTTGTTTGCTAAATGTTGAAATGCAAGGAGCTCTTCTTGCGTATGAACATGATTACTAAAAATTGCTTATTTGCTCACGTGTTCGTCAACACTATTGCCTTAAGTCAAGGAAAATGCATTTCATTTCCAAGACTACTAATTCATAGGGAGGCATCACCCGTATGAAGAATGACTTTCAATATTGCGATCAAGCCATTGTTTGGTAAAGCCAAGAATAAGGCATTCAACATGTGGTCGCGATCCACAAGGGACTTCCTAAATAAACAAGGAATACTTCTTTTGGGTATATTTCATATAGAAATGCTTTATCTATATGAAGAGAATATCTGATGCATATGTCAATGCCTAAATATGAGATTATCTTAAATTGTATTTTAAGTATTAATCGTCAATTAAGCCTGCAAATTTTAAAATGGTTTCTGGAATTCTGATATTTTTCTGCACAAATATTGAAGCTAAAGAAACCCTTTGTCTTTTTTTGTTGATAATTTTCTGAAGTAGAAATTTAAACTGGAAAACAAGAATGAAACAACAAGAAGTTAAACTAAGGCATTTTGCAATAAACCAGACTAAACCTCAGCCTAATCTTAGAGTAAAGCAAATAGCTTATGTTAAATACTAAGCTCTAAAGGCACTCAGCCACCAAGCTCAATAGTTAACACATTTTAATTAGCTAATCCTCAAATTAGTTAATTAAGATTTTCCTAATCTCCTCAGAGATGACACACTCTCAAGCTTAACTCAATTTTCATTTCAAAAATGTGACTCAAAATACAATGTGTTCTCAATGAAACAAAGAGCAGGCTATTGATAGAGGAAACCTTACAATGCCTAAGGGAGAAACCCTGGCTTGATTTCCATTATGATTCCCTAATGGATGACTAGGATGAAAGCATGAAATGAAAGGCCTAGATTGCTAGCTGTTTCTAACGTGCTCATGAGCTAGATGACAGCTCTTATTGATGACTGGGATAAGTGGTCCTCAGGGAGGTTGGTGAGTGACTACATGGCTGCTGGAGGAGGCTTCAATTAAGGGATTGGATGCATGTGCAAAAATTGTACGATGAATGCTGACTGGTTGTGGCTTAGAATGGAATTGCAGCTTGTTTTTCTTGCAGTTTAGTTGGCTCAGATAGTAATCAACAAAAGAACTGAACAATACTTTACTTGGCCTTTGGAATGAAGATGCTCCTGCATCATTCTCTCCCCCTTGGAATTGTTGATCATCTCCTGAAGCTTGATCACTGCTGCTGAGCTGAATCATGGAGCTTGGCATATTAATAAACTGATCACAGTACTAACCAATGTTGATTCTTGTGTTTCCAAAGCCTGAAACGACTGCTGAGAAGGGACCTTTCACCCAAGTAGATGACTTGTATTTGCTTGAATTACGCTGCATGATCCAAGACTTTAGGCCACAGTGAGGAGTCATAAGCTCATTATTAATCATACGGCTGGTACCCTTCAGAACTACAGGCATTCCACAGGATTTCCATTGTTGTCCATTCTTCTTGATAATCACAGCATAAGGGCCAGGAGATATAGAATTCAGTTTATCAATGACAGTATCAGGAACTTTGAGTACCATTTTCCCAGCATTTTGCTCAACATTCTGACTTGCTTTATCCCAAGTCTCAGCTAGAATCTCTGACACTGGCCTCTCAACAATAGATTCAGTAGTGCAATTCAATTCATCAGGACTCAACTCACTGCTTTCAAATGCAACAGAATCATATTCTTCAGAGCTATCATAATCAACCTTCTGTTCAACAAGATTTCAAGTATCACGCCCACAGTTTTCAGGCTCAACTACATCTTGTAAAGTAATCAGTTCATCACAACAAGCAAGAGGTGATTTTTGTGAAGGTAAATCAGTGATCAAAACTGAGGGAAATACACCAATATCTTCAATGATTGATTTGTGGCTAAGATGAAGAGTGAGCTTAGAAGGGTTGTGAGCAAGGTTCAATGTAATTGACTTATCACCAAACTGAAAGGAGTAAGTGTTCTTGTGGCCATCATGAACAACTTCCTGTCAAATTGCCAAGACCTACCCAATAACATATGGAAAGCATCCATAGGGATCACATCACATAACCCTTCATCAACATATATTTTGCAATGGAGAAAGGGACTACAACCTGCTTACTTACTTTCACCTCATAGCCAACATTAAACCACTACAGCTTATAAGGAAATGGATGCTCTTTAGTAGGCAAGGAAAACTTATCAACAAGTTCAGTTGAGGCAACATTAGCACAAGATCCCCCCATCAATGATCAGGTTGCAAACTATGTCTTTGATTGTACATTTGGAGTGGAAAATCTGCACTCTCTGCCCAAGTGTAAGTGGAGCTTCCTGAGAGTGTAACACTCTTTTAATCATTAGAGCCAGGCCATCATCAGGATTAAGCTCAATGACCTTGCTTTCATTTACTTCTTCAACTGGCTCGGTAGAAATAGGTTGTGCCTTCTCTTCTTCTTCTTCTATCTCAGCTACATCCCTAATGGTGAGGATTCTTTTGTTTGGACACTCAGCTTGATAATGGCCAAATCCTTGACACTTGAAACATCTTCTCATACTTGACATCTTTCCTGGATTGTTAGTTGACATAGGAGTAACTTTTAAGGTCACCCTAGGAGAAGTCTTGGCCTCTGGTTTGCTGACTGGAACAACATGCTCAGTTGGAACAACAGGAGCTCTATGGTGTGACTTGAAATTGCTTCTGCCTTCCTTGGCTTGCTTTTCTACCTTAATTGCTAGCTTGAACAGTTCTTGCAAAGAGTCATATTGCTGCAACTCCACTCGACTTCTTACCCTATCATCAAGGCCACTCAAGAACCTAGCTATGGTTCTCTTCCTCTTCTTTGACTCATGTTTTGATCCTCAGGTGCTCAAAGTCTTGAATGAAATCACTCACGGATTTTCCATCTTGAACCAAATTCTGCATCTGCACATATAAGTCTCTAGTATACTCTTTAGGCACAAATCTCTTTCTCATCAAGGAATTAAGCCTAATCCAAGAAGTAATAGGTTGAAATCCTTCTTCTGCCAACTGCAACCGAGTGTGATCATACCATGTAGCAGCATGCTTCTTCAATTTAAGCACAACAAGCTTAAATTGTTTTCAGTTAGAGTAGCTCTTTACTTCAAAAATCATCTCTAATGTGCTAACCCACTCGAGGTATTCCTCAGGATCAGTAGAACCATAGAACTCAGGTGGTTCAATTTTTACATCATGCATATCATCTCTATTTCTCTTCCCATGACCTCCTCAACATTCCCCTCTGTAATAATCATAGCCATGATTAAAAGATTGACTATGAGTACCATCTTCTTCATTAGAAGAAATAGAATGACTGGGGCTTTTTCCCTTTCTCCTTTCACCTGTTCTGTCAGACTATAACAAATGGAGAACTTGCTTCATTAGTTTTTTTAACTGATGAATCTCTCTGTCTCTCCTTACATTGATGGCTTCTTCCATCTTAAGTCCTCTCCTAAAATGAGGTGTTGGTGAGCTAGAATCTCTTTCATGTGATGAATACATAATGACAGGAAGAAAGAAATGAACTTGATTTTTCACAATAAAGATAGCTTTATACTGTGTTGGCTTGTTTAAGACTGGCGGAGAACAAGACCAAATTCAGAAGCCAACCACTTATAGGACCACAGAGAATTTAATGCAAGTCTTGAAGGCAACGACTTTATCTTTCAAAAGACATTTTTGAACTGAATAAAACAACCTCAAACTACTGTGTTCATGTGCAGAAACAACCAAGGGATGCAGGACCACTTTGAACTGCTAGCGGCCAAACTGCTATCTTCAATGTTTGATAGTGACAGCGTGTTTGGTGAGTTCACAAGTGCAGGCAATAGGCCACAGTTTCTTAATCAAATAACAACAAGATGCTAGCCTGTAGACTATAAGAGCCACACAACTGCAGTTCAACAATTATTTGCAGGAAAGTGTGAAACTTTTTCTGAAATTTCTGATTCTGACACTAAAGCTTGAAGCTTTGTATGGCTAATGTGTTATGAACTCACGTGTGTTTGGAAATAACACTCAACTAAACAATATTAAGCCTTAACTGTTAACAAAGATTGAAAATTTGCAACAGTTCTGACAACAGAATTTGAAGACAACCAGAAAGACTTAAGCTTTGAGATTTCAAAACAAAAACCAATGCTCTGATTACTAAATGATGCATATGGTAATGCCTAAATATGAGATTAATAACTTAAATTGTATTTTAAGTATTAATCATCAATTAAGCTATTATTGATGACTGGGATAAGTGGTCCTCAGGGAGGTTGGTGAGTGACTACATGGCTGCTGGAGGAGGCTTTAATTAAGGGATTGGATGCATGTGCCAAAATTGTACGATGAATGCTGACTGGTTGTGGCTTAGAATGGAATTGCAGCTTGTTTTTCTTGCACTTTAGTTGGCTCAGATAGTAATCAACAAAAGAAATGAACAATACTTTAGTTGGCCTTTGGAACGAAGATGCTCCTGCATCAATATCTTTCCACCGCTCCAATAAGAAAGACATGTCAAGTGTAGTTAAGGTTTAAAGACTAGTTTGCCTTTGTTTGTGAAATTTGTGAGTTTTGTACTCAATCTAAAATATCCTTAGGCTAGCTCGCCCTCTGATCATGCTTTGACTATTTAAAAGCGTGCAATGTTTGTAATAAGTGTAATATTCCCGGTGCTAAATATTTAGGCGGGAATATTGTGATTTTGCAAATGAATATTATAATTGAAATGAAAATATTTTTAAAAGCGTACCTTGTCATAACGGTACTTACTGCAATTTTGATCAATTGACCCGCGCGAAATTTCCCTCAGTTTAAATTTAAACTAGGCTTGCTGAAATGAAATAAACTGGAGTTGGGCCTATCGCATCCCGTTGGACCCTGGCGCGTGTCGCCCCTCATGGACTCGAGTATTTGTTTGTAAAATCAGGAGAGAGAATGCATTTGGGTCATTTTCTTCTTCTTCCACCCCTAGTCGACTCTCTCTTTCTCCCATCTCCATTGCTTTGCTCCATTGTTGTTTGCTAGGATCATCACAACTCTAAGTTCTTGTGCTTTAATCATCATACAATGTAAGTAATCTTGTTCCTTAATTTCTTGCTTATTATTTTTCATGTTTGCTCTTGTTTATGCTCCACTTGATCCAAGTTGGGCTTTAAATGATGGTAGGTAATGTATTTGGTTATGGGTATATTGAATTTTGACCAACATTGCTTGAAATTGGTTGAACTAGCTTGATTGGAACTTAGAACCCTAATATGAAAATTTGGGACTTTTTAATTTTGAGTTTGTATATGCGTAATTGAAGCATATAAATGGTGTTTGGTTTGAATATTGTTTGAATTTGGGTTTTTTTCGGATTTTTGTAGGTAATTGAGCTTGATAAGTTTGTGATGGTGATGAATTTTCGGTTCTAAGCCTTAATGTGGTCATTGAGCATATTGTTGAACTCGAAATCCTCCTCTTGTGTACTAGGCAATGCGTACTATTGACTTTGTAATTGTAACTTGATAGGAGTTTTTGTCGTGGTCACGCTAGTGCTTCTTCTTCTTGTCCAAATGACATAGTAGTTAGGAGGAGGAGTCGCTATATTCAGAAGAATCCGAAGAAAGTGAAAGGGATGATGCCCCATTATGTGATGATGATTCCCATGATGAAGATGGCACTACGGGTGATGATGATTCCAATGATGATAAAAGCTTTAAAAGCCAAAGTCTTGAAACCTTTGATTATATTAGCAACTTGATGATTCGTGAGAAAAAGGAGAATGAGATTGAAGTGGATTTGCATATCTTCCGTATAAAGCGATATAAGAAAGTCAATCATCGTGATTTGACTTTTGATGCTCATAACCATTTTTCTTCCTTCGCGTTGGAGGGAAAGGTAAGATTTGTTGATCATATGTTTTTTATATTCTTGTAAAAAAATGACTTTACTCTTTTCTTGAAGGAAGCGCCGGTTTTCAGGGGACATGGTTCTTTTCGCACTCCTTCCTCGATCTTGAAGCCATTACATCTTCTGTTGTCACATGGATTCGTAGAAGTTTATTTGCTCCTTTGATAGAAGACTTGGAGCATCATTATTCAAATAGGGTTGTTGTCATTGGATTGAGCTTTTGGGATACAACTAGCACGTTTCACCTTCCTTGGGGTGAGATGGCCATTACTCCCTTAGATTTTTCCATTATTAGGGGTTTGACCTTTACCCCTACGGACTTGCCTTTTGATTGTGAAAAGGGTTTGGATCTCAATTGGTTGACCAATTTGTACGACCCGATAGTACGGTCCGAGTCCTTTAATTTGTTTACGGCGTGCAAAAATGTTGTCAGGTTGTCGGTTTTTGCAAATGCCTTGACTAACAAGTCTTTGATGAGGAGAACCACTAAGGAGTAACAAATTGGAATCTTCTTAACTTATTTCCTGCACGCGACCCTTTTTGCTGATAAAACACATTCTATGCGCTTCCATTGGGTGTCTTCCTTACCGAACCTTGATGAAATTGCGGAGTTTAATTGGGGTGGTGCGACTTTTTCTAGTTTGTATTCTTGTATGAGAATGGGTGTGAGACGTCTTCAAGGACAAGTTTCCATGGCTGGCCTTTGGATAGCTTTGGAGGTATGATCAACATTTCTCTTCTTCTCTTTGACTAGTATGTTGACTAATGAGTTCTAATTTATGTAGCGTTGGTTCTATCATTACTTCCCGAGTTGAATTCGCAATTTGCTACTCCCTTGGGCATTCCTATGCTTTGGAGAAGCATCACGGGTGCTCCAGCTTATAAATCGAGCTTTGCTTAATCATGGAGAAATGGCGGTAAGCTTCTCTTGAATGTATTTGGTGATTTTATCTCGTCGCTTGCTTGAAATGTCCTTGTTTTGTTGATCTTAGGTGAACTATGATCCTTGGAGAAGGCATCATCACGTCTCCTAAAGAACAAGTTGCTCGTGACTTAAATTGCAAGACCATGCTGTTCGTAAGCCTATTTGGACATGTATGGTGGTTGGGTGAAAGACCTTGGAAACAAACAATGAGCCTTAATAAGTTATTTGTGCCTTTTGATCCTCCACGGTCAATGTTCTTCTTGCATGGGTTATCGGCGGAGCGTCTTCAAGTACTTATGCATGGGATTCTTGGTGCGAGGTGTTTGCAAAAGGTGACTCAAGAAGAATATGAATATTTTTTGACCCGTCTGCGTGGTCCTTTGACACAAGCTCACTTGGTGACGTCTATACCGTTCAACCTCAAATGCCTCTTTGCCGTATTAACCATGATAATTATGTGTATAAAGAGATAGAGGAGAATCTGAATTATGATTGGGAGGGTTTGCCTTTTCCGGAACAATTTGAAGCGGTGAACGTTTGGCATACTTTTGTAGTCTTTTCAAAAATATGTATGCTCACATGGTGTCTTCGTTTTGCAGCTGATCGGATCTTTGAAGAAGGTCTTGCGGATGTGTAGATACCATATTTTA
>ONZK01004495.1:10190-32625 GCA_900322385.1 Pharnaceum exiguum | reverse complement strand
TCTCCAAAAACCACTTTTTAATTTTTTTTGAAGGTGTACAAACTTTATTTTAGTTTTTAAGAAATTCTTGTCAAAAAACACATTTGTAACTTTTTTTTGAAACCATATTTTCATAAAAATTCTAATAAAAAGTAAAAAGGGTGATTTCTTAGAAAAAAGTTAGAAAATAAGATTCAAAAATAATATATAAAAGGTTTTTTTTGACTTGTTTTTTACAATATAAAATATATATAAAAACAATGGTTATTTGTTCATTTTGTATGTATATTGTATATTTATACGGTATTGTACGAAAAAAGTTAACGGTTTGTATTTTTTTTTAACGCCGTCTATATAGGACCACTGTCGGACACATGTTGTCAAGTAAGGATTATTCCCAACTATTTCCTAAATAAGGATTATTCGGAGAAAATCGCTTGAAATAGGATTATTCCCAACAATTTCGTTTTTTTTAGCCGATAACAAGATTAAGCTGAATGAAAATGGACAGAAATTAACATTTGTAAGTTGTAACATGGCCGAAAAGTACAGTTGGTCTTCTCATCATGTCCTCTTTTCTCTCCCTCCCTCAGTGTCTGGCTCCAAAACCAGATTCACCCAATAGCCATTTCACTCGCGGTTGGTTCATGGTCACTTCCCAACAGCAACTCACTATGGCTCACTGCTTTTTCACTCTCCGGTAACTTTGCTTCCTTTCTTTTTACATTAATTTCTATGTTATTCTATCCATTCTTTAAAATGTTCCTCTCTAGCCCTTTTGATTAATTGATAGTTTTAGCAAACTGTCCAAGTTTCACCCTTCAGTACCCATTTTTATTATCCGTGTTTAGAATGGGTAAATAAATGATAACCAAAAGTCACAATATAATGAGAAGTGCCAGTGCAAGCAAGTCACTAATATTAGGTGGTTTAGCAAGAAGGAACAAAACTTTAATCCCAATCCCACATGGAACAATCCCTGAGGCCAAAGGTCAAGACCTCGATTTCGTTAACGTGGCGTATAGCCATCTAGTGCACTCTGATTGGGAGAAGCTCGAGGGTTTATCACCCGGTCTGACGCCGTTTAGGTTTAAGCATGTTTTACTCAAGCTTAAGAATGATTATGTGCTGTCGTACGAGTTTTACAATTGGGTTCAGCTTAAGCAGCCTAATTTACAAACGCTCGAAACTCAGTCTATGGTTTTACATGTTTTGACCAAACACCGGAAGTTTAAGTCTGCTGAGTCGATTCTGAAAGGGATTTTGAGTTCGCGTTCTGTTGAGTTGCCGTTGAAGTTGTTTGAGATTATATTGTACTCGTATCGGCTGTGTGATTCGTCGCCTTCTGTGTTTGATGCCGTGTTTAAGACGCATGCCAGTATGAGGAAGTTGAGGAATGCTTTGGATGCGTTTTTGCAGATGAAGGAGTATGGGTTTTTACCGACTGTTGAATCTTGTAATGTGTTTCTGAGCTCCGCGCTTAGTTTGAATCGGGCAGATATTGTGTTGACTTTCTATGGAAGAATGCGTAGGTGCGGGATTTCGCCCAATGTTTATACCCTCAATATGGTTATTTCTGCTTCGTGTAAACTAGGAAATATGGAGAGGGCTTTAGAGGTCTTCGAGGATATGGCTAATATGGGTATTGTTCCTTCCGTTATATCATATAATACGCTTATTTCTGGTTACTGCAATAAGGGACTACTCACTTCAGCTGTGAGGCTTAAGGCCTCCATGGTAAAGAATGGCTTGTGCCCTACTATTGTAACATTCAACACCCTTATACATGGATTTTGTTCGCTGGGGAGGTTGCAGGAAGCCAACAAGGTCATCAGTGAGATAAAGGCGAAGGCTCTGACTCCAGATACGTTTACGTATAATTCTTTATTAACCGGGTATAGCCAATTGGGAAATAGTGAAATATGCAATGAAATTTATGAAGAGATGTTGAGAAAAGGGGTGAAGCCTAATATTGTGACTTACAATGCTGTGATATTAGGGTTCTGCAAGGAGGGAAAAAGTAAGAAGGCTGCTCTAATTGTGAAAGAGCTTGACAAGCACAACCTTGGTCCGAACTCTTCAACTTTTGCAGCTCTGATTTTAGGGCAGTGCGTAAAAAAGAATTCTGAGCGTGCCTTTCAACTGTACAAAAGTATGATCAGGAGTGGTTGTCAGCCGAACAGTCAGACGTACGAGATTCTGATATCATCATTTTGCGAGAATCGGGATTTCGATGGAGCAGTACTGGTTTTGAGAGAGATGTTGGCAAGATGTATGACTCCTCATTCAGCTGTTATTTCTGAGTTGTGCAACGGGCTTCGTCAGAATGGAAATGAGAATTTGGCTTTAAAATTACAAGGGGAGATTGAAGCTAAAGGTCGATTGTCGTGATTTGTTGTCACCACTATTGATATTATCCTTTGTGGTTAGTATCTGGAGTCTGATTGGGCTGTTCTGCTTTTGTGGAAATGGCTGGAAGGTATAGTTTTGTCTGAGTCCCCAAACTGATTGGGTTCGGCTATCTTGGACCATGAATTTGAAGGGGAGCGTTGAAACTAGATGACTTGACGGAAATTATTGGGTACTTTCGAATCTGTTACAAGAATGCAACATGCTTTCTCTGCTGTAACTTCCAGGTTTGATTATCTTTGGTCTAGATTCAAGTGCTGTAGCTTTATTAGATGTCCTTGCCGTTTTGCTATGAATATTGTACATAAACATCTGCTGAATGCGAAATGGTATTGGTCCTATTGGACGACAAAGTTGTCTTTTTCTCAGCTTACTGTTATGAAAGCTGACAGAAATCTGCTGTTGAATTTAATACGGAATTTGGCATGTAGGTACAATAACAACATAGCCTTAGTCCCTAAACTGATTGGGGTCGGCTGATATGGAACAAATATGAATCTGAAGCAATGTACAGATACGAGAACTAGAGAAAACAAGAGTAAAAACACCATGTCACATCCATTTCCAAAAGAAAAAGAGCAAAAAAAGAAAATACTTCAATTATTCTGAAGGGGAGAAAAAAACTAAGAAACTCACTGGTATAAACACACTTTTGTGAGAATATCAGTTCACTGATGATATACACTGCATACATCAGGCTCCCTCAGTACCCCATCTGAGATGGGATTATACTGGGACTGTTGTTGTTGTTGTTGTTGTTGATGATGATGATATACTTTGCAAGCGAAGCTTATCCTCAGCTTTTTTTACTCTTTTCTTTTCCGTGGTAGGGTTTTTTGGGTTTTTGAGATCTTCCTCATAGAATGTGAAAAGAATAAGTGAGTTGAACATGTTATCCTGTGTGACATGGTGGGTTTAGCTGGACCATCTAAATTACATAAAGGACTACGTTATTAGCATGCTGTTTGTATAACTGTCCTTGTTTCTTTGGCGTTACAAGGAACATGGCAGATGATACGACAAAGATGTATGATACAAATCTACCCAATGACCCACTCTAAAGTTTAGCCTACCCCAACCCACTACATTTACAGTCCAATCCTCTTATTTCCAAGGGGTTAGTTTTGGACCTTATTTTTTTTGGAAAAACTGGCACTTGATACAGGACTGAGGGAGTACTATTTTTGAGCATATTGCTCTGTAATCGCACTTGGACTATATCTCACCAGTAGAGCAGGCGTGTATAACTGTCCTTGTGATTTCATGATTAGTGCTTTATGCAGACCTGGGTACAGTTTATGTTTTTACTGATATTGGCATTTTACTCTGCATGTGAGATTATCTTCACCCAGTGATTAAGAGCAATGTCTCAAAATCTGAAGATAATATTATAGTTTTGGTGCCACAGTTTAACTTGATGGGATTCTCATTTTCAGACCCAAAATCTGCATATGCATTTTATCTGAATCTCTTGTACCAGGAGAAGGCTATTAAAATTTCATATAAAATCCATTATAATGTACATAGGTATAGATGTCTACAACAAGAAACACTTTCTAGTGTGAATTTTAAGTTTTCGTTCGTTGTTTTGGAACGAAATTGGCAAGATTTGAAATATCTTCTGCATTTCCTAGGCACTGTAATCTACCATTCTCAATTCCTTGACAGCCTTATCCCAGAGTTGGTTCGATTTATTCTGTCTTTTTCTTCCATTTCAATTTTTTTATTTTCCTAGTCGCTTGCTCTGTTTTCTTATATTTTTTTGTGTTAACCTTTTCAGTGGGTGTTGTAATCTTCCGACAATAAAAAAAAAAGTCCATTCTCTTCCGGGATGTTGACTGGTCAGTTCTTTTTTTTACTGTGGTTCAGTCCAAAGGTTACTGTCCATTCTTCTGAATTGCACAAAAACAACCATATGGAAGTGCTGTGTGGTTGTTATATCTCTCGGCTTGTCACCTGCGAACCTATTTACTGTAAAATGCAGTTTAGTGCCAGTTTTAGCTAGCAGAGATTTCATGGTTATTTTGTATCTGTTTTCATCTCGATTTTGACAAGGCTACTGTGAGTCTGTGATTATATATGCAGAAATTAGTTGCTATTTCGAATCACCAGTAAAATTCGCACTTCTAACAATCGGTTCAATCTTTTTGACTTCCATATTACTTAGTAGTTTTGTTTTTTCTCGGGAACAACCTCTCTGTTTTTTTCTAAAACAGGGGCAAGGTTGCGTACATCCTGACCCTGAGCACCCCCATTGAATGGGGATTTACAGTCGGTTGTTGTTGTTGTTGTTATTGTAGTTTTGTTTTTTCTAATTATGTTACCCTGCGCTTCTTGGTGAAAAAATGGAGGGAGGCTATGATTTCTTATTAGTCAAGAAATCAGCTCATTTAACAAAAAGAAGAGGTGAAGGTAGGCTTAACCGTCTATTCTACGTAGATCAATGGTACAAGCCTGCTTGAGAAAGAAATGCCTTGTAATTTCCTGGTAGGTCATTTAGCAGTGTGGAAATACAATTTGGTCCTCAAATCCCAAGGGGTGAAAAGAAAAGAAAGAACGCAAACTTCATGGCACTAGAGCTGTCATGAAGTGTTGCAAGCTAGAAGTTAGGTTATGAATGCAGTTGCTTATGTGTAATTTTTCTATTTCTTTTCTTTTTTCCTTTCCTGTCATGGGAAAGGAGGAGATTTGCGTGGTCTGTGACTGATGGCCACCGCATGAAAACCTAGTCACATCTTTATGACGTGGACTGAACTTTGTAGGGGGGTTTGGGTATGTTTGTACTTCGAATTCCATTTTATTGATTTTAGCCAACCCCAATCAGTTTTGGTGATGGCTATGTTGTTGTTCCTGCATAGACACTATTTATGGGGTGGGATAAAGGAAACGTGTAGAGAGCGTTTCACCAACTTGACGTATTACTAAAGCCAGATCCCATCTAGGGTGGGTACTTAAATGACTTAAATTGCATTTTGTGTCCATTTTTGTCTTTGTAGTTTCTTCGTTTATATGCAAAACCTTGGATACAGTTTTTGTTTTCCACAGTCCTGTTTCTCTCAGGCTGAGAATATACATTTTTGCAGACATGCATATATCATATGG
This sequence comes from Pharnaceum exiguum, assembly GCA_900322385.1. Classification (NCBI taxonomy): domain Eukaryota; kingdom Viridiplantae; phylum Streptophyta; class Magnoliopsida; order Caryophyllales; family Molluginaceae; genus Pharnaceum; species Pharnaceum exiguum. The sequence continues at coordinate 27,135 of ONZK01004495.1, read as the reverse complement.
GGTGTCTTTTGATGCGAAAAGATAATGGCTTGATGCAGCTTAGGAGTTTTGAATGAAATTTTGTGGGATTTATTTGGGAGTAATGGGGAGAACAAAGAAATAATTTCCAAGTTCATCTACTGTTTGCTGTGGCAAAAAAAAAAGCGTGGGAGTGAGCATGCAAGGAAAAGGGAGGAAGCGAAAAAGGTTCATGGAGGAGGGGGTGAGAGAAAAAGGGCAAGCGAGAGCAGTGAGGAAGCTTTCGACAGGGAGCAAGTGTGCGGGTGAGGGAGAGAGAGTTGTGTTAAGGGCTGATGAAATGGATGAATCTTTCGTATAATGCTTGCAGGAGTTGCAGCCAACTATGACATGAACTTTTCCTTACTAAGTTTCTACCTTGGTATAAAACACCAACTGCTGAATACCAGGAAGTAACTCACACGAAAGCTGCATGCTCAGTCGTAAATTATTGGAAGGGAAGCAAAAAGAAAGAGTAGATTCTCTGCATCAATTCCTTATTCAGTTTTTGGGTTTCTCTTTGGTTTTGTAGGTGGAAGACTAACTAGGATACTAATTGTACCAAGAAGAAAAAAGAATGAATGTGTCTCGAAAGACATTCCAAGTTTTTCAATGAACTGTATTCCAAGATGTTGAGGTCTTGTGCTGCTGTTTGTGGCTACAAGTTTCAACACTGCAGCAGTGCTGCTTTTGCTTCTTTTTATGGTAAAGCAAACTGAAACGGTGAAACCGTTGCTTCTTTATATGGTAAAGCAAACTGAAACGGTGAAACCTGATGCTTTCAACACCCGCCCTTGTTGCGATGAAGGCTTATGTTTGTTACAGACTACAGAAATTAGGCGCAGATGATTATTAGATTATAAAAAGTTATCTTTTTTTTTTTGTGGCTGCATTTAAAGGTAGGAAAAGAAAATAGTTATGCAGAGCGCCAGGTCCACACTTACGGAACAATTCCTACTTATGATGCTGAAGATGGTTTGCTTTTACCCATTGAATTGCCTCATAGATTGTATGCTGACCGCGTTGTGGACTTCTCGGCGGGGTGTCAGTTTCACTTTTCAATCATTTGCTGCAGTAGCTTTTCTGTGCCTAGCCTTAGCCCTAGCTTAGCACATTCTGTTGCCTTTACTTCATCAGTGCTGGAAACCTTCACACTGTATAAGCAGCCTTTGAAAACTGCTCTTTACCAGCAGCTCAAGTGAATAGATTACAGCACCATTCATATGGGTTTACAGTTCTACAGAATAGGAATAGCTTAGAAATTTGTTCATGGGCTGGGGTACAAAGTGATGTCAGAACAAGTCACATACTCACAATATTACATGATAACTGCAGGAGGTTTATACATCTGAAGAAGCCAAGGCTGTGTCGTTGGATACTTGTTCAGGCTTGATGCAATGAGAAACCTAAGTTATCCGGACTCTCCAGCTTTGCTTGAGTACCCGTGTCGGATACTCCAACCTGCACAAATTTGTTGCTTGTGTTGGTTCAAGTTTAGAGGCCCAAAGGCACCTTCTTGCATGTTTGGTTCTATCTCTACAAATTCTGTTCTTTGCCTTCCAGCCTGGGGAGCGGATCAAATCAGAGTCTTCATATTAACCACTGACCTAAAGTTAAATTTACAATGCAAGGGGGATGATTGACTGGGAAGTGACTGGGTGGTGATGTGAGAAATCTGGCTAGGGTAGGTTTGTATTTCAGTTCCTCCGTGACTTGAACTGTACAGCTTATAGCTGAGATAATCTGAAACTTGGAAGTGCAGAGGCTAAACTGCAGAAGAAATAGCAGTAAATTTGCATACATATTCAGTAAACCAAGTAAGGCTCAGTTCACCTTGGTAGTTTTCTTAGGTAACCAACATATTAATCAAAAATTGCTCTGTGAAAAAATACAAGATCAATTGGGACAGATTAATATGATTAAAAAGGGAGTAGATGAAAAACTACTCCATATTGTTAAGGCAAAGCCATTGCAATATTCAAGTTGAACTATGGCGGTACATTTTAAGCAAATGCAGTATGCTGCTCTGCAAGATGATGAACAAACGAATAAATTGAATAGAAATAACCGAATAACACTAATCAACTATAGGAGGGATCCTGAGCTTTTGAAACCCCCTCGCCCAACAGCAGCTGGAACTACAACTCGTATTTCTTCAATTGCATATAATCTGAGAGAGTGACATAGTTAGATATTGGATGATGATGGTGGTGACTATGATCCCTCTTCTTCTTGAACTGTTTTGATGCCATCTTCAATACCTTGTTCCATCCCTGCATATAATCATAATGATCAATTTGTAAACCCATACAGTACATCAGTCAAAAGAATTCACATTTTTTTTGGTTTGAAAATTAAAAAGGGTAGTCTAGCATAGTGGCATATGCTATGTTTCTGTTTACCATTGTCGCAACGAAAATTGACAAGTATCAGAACAATAATTCTACTCTAACAATCGTATCGTGTTTGCTGATAATAACGGGCTGTAACTATTATTATTGTTGTTGTCTTTGTAGTCATAGAGGCGAAACAACAACTTCTCTATTATAGAGATTTTACTTGTTAATTGTTAATTCAAGTTTTAAATTTATTTCTCACATTCTCAATTTCTCATTCAATCATTCTAATTTTCTCAATAAATCAATAAAATACTGGTACACTTTTTAAATTGTGTAATCATAGTCTTATCAAAATAATAATAATGATTGTGTAATCATAGAAAATACGCAAAGAACAAATTTTACCTTTTTAGAAGTTGAAGATGACGACTTAGAAAACTGATCAGGAAAATCAGAGCCACAAATACCAAAACCCATCAAAGATTTCCTCTTTTTCTTAAGCCCACTATTCAACTTCACACCAAAAGCACAAACCTTCTTCTTAAACTTCTTCAGAGGACTCTTATCAACCACTTTACAAACAGGGAGATCACTCTCAAACTCAAGTTTCCTCTCCATCTCAGGTGAGCAGGAGAGAGAGCGCACTCGGGGCACCAAAGGAGACCATATAGAGCTCTGGGTATAGTCGAAATCAAAGGCAGAGTTATCTGGGTATTTGCTTAGCAGCTCATCTGCCATTGGTGTGCTCATATAATGTATCACTATGACTTCTCTGTCTTTGAACAAAGGAGATGTCATTGACTCTTCTACTTGTTCTTGTTCTCTCATCATCATTGTTTATGGATATTTTGGCCTTTTTGGTTTGACTGGTTTTGGTGATGATTTTCTCTCTATCTCTCTGAGCTTTTTGGTTAGGTTGATTTGCTTTTTGTAGCCGTTGAGTTGAGGAAAGAAAGTGGGGAAGAGAAAGGGGGTTTCGGAGGGAAAGTAGCCGTTGGGAAAACGACAGAGTTTGTCCGCTATAAATAGAAGTTGGGGGAAAAGAGTAGATAGATAGCTGAAAAAAATAAAAAATAGATTGCAGCTTTGGAATTAGTATTTGCCAAATGATCACATTGTGGGAAAATGTTAATAATTTCAATATGCTTCGTCCAAAAGCCTTTTTGTTAATATACAATACTTTTGCAAGCTACTCATTTACCAAACACTCATATGAATAGATTTGATTCAGCAAATCTTATTTTGTGGTCAAATCTATATATAAAAAAAGAAAGTAAATTGGAGCTAATCAAACTAAGATGTAATCATTTTCGAGGGGATAAGTTGCAAACTTAATTCGTTTACGTAATTCATCAAATGTAAAAGGCACATATTTAAAAACAAAATCCCTCTTATAAAATTATGACAACGACAAATATTTTTTAAACACAAAAACTTGTGTTAACCCGTTTTATAGTTTCATATATGAGACGGGTTGGTCATTAGTGACATCGTCTCATATATGAAACGGGTTCACATAAATTTTGATGTTTTTCAAAAATGTATTTATTGATAAATATAGAAATTGTTTCTATTCTAAAACAATTATAAAATTAGTAAATTGTGCAAGACAATTTAATATATGAAACAGGCTTAAGAAATATAACAGTTTCACCCTTGTTTTAATATTATATTGCTTGACATAAAAAATTTATATTGCTTAAGATGGGCTGTTCTCTTAAAATAAATCGAATTGAACTCAAAACTTCCAAATTGAAGTAAAGTCAGTATGGAAATATATATTTGATTTCAAATTTCTTCATCAAAATTATGATTCTTAATACATGTATTAATGATCCAAAAATCACATGGGAACCTAAAGACTTAGGGTCTGTTCGGCAAATCTAAATGAAGCTAAATCTGGAGTTGAAGCTGATTTGTTAGCTGAGGCTTAATAGATAATCTAATTATGGTGTTTGGATGAAGTAGCTGAAGCTCAAGCTTATGAATATAAAATGACATAAAATAACAATTATAAATTCAATTATAAGGGGTAATATTTTTAGTAGGGATAATATTGGAATATAAAAAGTTTATTGATAGGAGATTATTTAATAAGTTGGTTCATGCAGCTCACCAAATAAGCTAGCTAATTTGATAATCTGTCTCCATAAGCTGATAAAACGAACACAGCTTATTTACAAAAGTTAACCTTATCTTATAAGCCCATTTTATGATTATTGATTTAGGTGTTGATAAATTGTGAAATGAACATGGCCTAGATTTAGTCCAAACTCGCATTTGAAATACAAATACAAGAATTCAAGCACACCATAAACCAAAGTTGTGAAATGAACATGGCCTAGATTTAGTCCAAATTGTATTTAAATGTAAAACTCTTGAATTGATACAAAAATTGATCAAAATATGTCATAACAAATAAGTTTGAAGTGCCTATTTTTAAACTCGAAAACACTTACCTAGATGAACTGAAAACTTTTGTTGAATTGTGTGTTTATCACTCAATCTATAACATATACTAAAGAAAGAAATGCTATAACCATGTTCTTTCTCTTGGCATGTAGCATTTTATAAAGCTAGCATTTATGTGATCATTTCGACTAATAAGCAAACTAATGACTTCTTGCTTCATCTCCTTCATCAGCCCCGACGACGTATTCGGTATGATATTTTTGCTTAACTAGCCTTGTTTCCAATAGATGTTAGAACCCACACTTGATTTGCTACTTAAAAGTACTTTCCACATCGTTTTCTTGTTAGGCATTTATTTTTCAATTGAAGAATAAAATACAATTATATAAATTTATTTCAATCACGAAAATCAGTGAATAATAATGTTTTTCATCTTATCTTTAACTACACATATGAAATTGAACTAACCTAAGCAAACCGATTAACTATAGACCAAAAGACACCGCATTGATTCGCAAACAGATATCATGTATTGGAAGCTTACAACCTGGGGAGAGTTATCTTCCCAAGTGTGTGAGCGTGAAGCGTTTAAACAGATTACGCACTCCACTCCAAATACATCTAGTATATCGGGGTCAAAGTATTATATTGGGAGAAACTCTACCAGCTCAACTTGAGGTAGCACAAGAGAGTATGGTATAGGTACTAGTTGAGGAGTGCCCGTAAACCTCTTATATATAAGGTATGAAATAAAAGAACATAGAGAATAAGAAAGAGAACACCTATGACCAACACTACAGTGATGTAAGTGTGATCTGACCTATGGTCTACCCTACGCACATTTTTTGGAATCTCACTACATAAGAAACTCAGATATTGAAAATTTATTTAGTTAGTTTCTATTAACCCACGGAACGTTTTTTTAAAAGTTTTTGTGAAAATAAATTTGTGACTCATATGCAAACTAGCATGCACACAATATATGTGCATTGTTCGCAATATACGTGCAATGCACCCTGGTTTGGAAAGTAGTAGGACAATGCACGCAAAATACATGCAATGCACCGCACTCTGGTCTAGAAAGTTGGAGGATTCCCATTGGAGTAATTCTGTGGTGGTTGAAGGAGATGAGCATTGGCAATGCAAATCCGTACAACTCATGAATTTGATGGAAATCATTATTAGGGTAAGCTTAACGGGAACATAAACAAAACGACGCCATTTGGTAATGGACTAAAAATTGGAGGTCGTTCAACTGGGACTGACTAATATTAATGACTCGTCTTATATACGAAACGTGTTCACACAAATTTTTCTGCCATTAATTAAGTATATCAATAAGGTGGGGAGTAATTAATATTTGCCCTATTCGTTTTTTTTTTTCATTTTAGAGAATCCCATTTAACTCAACTTTCTCAAGGAAATTGTCCTTGAGCAACAAGTCTTTCGGTTCACCAGGTGTAAACTTAAACCGGGTGACTAATTGTTGGGAAAAGGCGGTTATAAGAATATTAGCGGAAGCGGTCTCTTTTCCCTCTTTGCGTTTCAAGATGGACACAAAATAAAATACGAATAGTAAATTTTGGGACGACACCAATTTTAATTTGAACCGAAAAGTTCAATCTTCCACTATAAAGAATAGCAGGATAACAATATTTCATCTCAAGTAATGACTAGAGAGTAGAGGCTCACTCAAACAACCTCACCAAAAATGGTGGATCACTCAAACTACCTAGTTTGGGGCTTAAGAAGAATCTCTATTTATCCTAGTACTAGTGACTTGAGGGTGAAAAAGAGTTACACAAGCAATCAATTCCAAAACTCATCTATACTTGAGTTTAGCTGATGCATCAACACATTACCACATAATTTACGTTGTGTGTGCATTTGTCTTTGATGATGCATCAATTAAGAGCATTTCTAACAACACCCTCATTGAGTAGCTTGTAACTTCATTCTTTATTAAAGTTCTTTAATTAAGATTGGAAACTCCAACAATAATTGTGAGTATCTATAAGGTAACTAAGTAGAATATGATGACTAAGAGTAGAATTGAAAAATGCAGAGCAAGTGTTTTTGTTTGTTGACAAGAGTTGAATAGAACTGAAAATAATGGAAAATGTTAATTTTTTTTAAAGTGAACTGAAATGGAAAAAAACATAACAATGCAGGGGAATAAAATACAGCTTACACGTAATGTTCATGTAAGAGATGTTCCTGCTAAATGATATCATATCATATCTACATTGAAAAGTTTTTATTAAGCAAACAACTTACCATACTTGCCATTATGCTAAGACCTCTAGTCTCTCTTCTGTAATCCATTCAGCTTATTGCTTTGCGTCTACTATTAAACTTTCGGCAACATTTAAGCTAATATAATAATCGGTGAATGTGCTGACCTTGATTTTTTTTGCAGTCATAGCACACAAAATGCAGATATGCATTGTAGACCACTCGTTTTATCTGAGATGACAGACCTTATTATCCATCACGACGGATATGAGAATTTTTAATATGCATGACGACAATTTTTAATATCTGTGATGAAAGAATTTATTATCCGTCACGACAGATTGGAAAACCTGTGCTGACAGATAGGAGGTTAGGGCGGTATAGGGGAGGGGAGGGGAGGGTATGGTAGGACGGTGTAAGGGGAGTCAAGAGTTGTCCCGAGAGAGGATGGGGGAGAGGGGAGTCCGCCCAAGGTATCGGCCCGAGAAGGGATGGGGGAGAGGGTCGGGTATGGTTTTTTAAAAAAATATGAAGAAAAAGAAGAAGATAGTGGTCCACAATGCATGCCCTCCCCTCCCCTTTACCGCCCTAACCTCCTATCTGTCGAGTATGGATTCGGTCTTTTAGGGTCCAAGTTCTGTGGTGTTCGTTTGTGTTGGCTTTTGCATTTTATCGTAGAGTAATGTTCGATTTCATGTTGTTCCTACGGCTCTTATTATTACTTTTTTATTTAATAAATTTCACATTTTAATAAGATGTTGTTAAAATACAAATATTTCATATAAAAAAGAAATCTTTTAATCAAACGGAAAAGAAAACATAATCACTATCCTAATGTGCTACGTGGTGATATAGTACACAAATTAAAGTCCTTTAAATCCAATAGGTTAAAGTGAAATTAATTATACTTTTCCTTTAAAAAAAAAATGTAAATCCTCAAAGTTGGAAAAAATGATTACACTACGAAATGTACTCTATATTAAACGTTGCAAACGAGTCTAATGATTGGGTTATGATTAAGTCGTTCGAGTTCAGATTTTTTTTTGTCTTAATTTATTTAGGTTTGATATTAACAGATAGTGTAAGTTTGATTTTAGGTTGACTCAACGGGTTTAGTATGATTAGTAAACTTTCAAACTTCACTAATATTTTATCAATTTTTTTTGAAAATAGTACAAAATGGTAAATGTACCTCTTTCATTTTTCATAATAATAGGGTCATTTTGATTGCTTTCACGCTTGACCTAAATATACAACGTTTTTTTAGTTGGATACGTTTAGTTTTTACACAAATTCTTTGTGCATTAGTTTAGAGATCTAATACATAAGCTATCCTAAGAAAAATGTTATGCCACTACATCTTCCTCAAAAATTCTTTTGCGATGTGAACTTGAAGTAATTTGAATTTCAATATGTCACACCACTTATTCCTTTTTCATCCAAAGTTTAAAAGAATTAACTGAATCGGAATGGACGGTTCAACCGAAATTAACAACCTGATCGGTTTTCAAATCCGGCAAACCGAACTGGCCAAGAAGCGACTAAAACCAGTCAGAACAACCTGAAGATTTTTGCCGGTTTTTGACAGATTCTTAACATAAAACAAAAAATTTAAAAAGTTATTTCTTAAATATTATAACTACCGGTTTTTATACCAATTTAACTAGTGAAATAGTTGAGAGACCGGCGCCATGACCAATTCAGTTTTCAAAACATTGTCTATTTGAGATACCACGAAAAAACGAATGGGCCCTTGATTTTAGACCGAGGGAATGCTACATGTCACCAGACACTTCGGACAAGTAAATCGAGAACACGGCCTAAGGTTGATTGTAAATGTTCCCCTTTCTTTCTGAGAGGCCTGCATGTGCAGGCAGCAGATTGGATGACGACTCCCATAGATCAAGCAAGCACATATTCCAATCAGCAAAGTTAAGGAAATCGCACGTCATAGTTAACTTTTCTTTCACCAATCACTAGTATAAATCAATGTTGAGTCTCTTGGACCAAAGTGACTTCTGCTGTAGTGCTTTTTATTCCAAGTTCCTACCTCCAGTTGTTTGAAGTTTCGACAAACTAATAGGCAAACTAATGGCTTCTTGCTTCATCCCCTTGATCATCCTGGTCTGCATTACGGCTCTTTCAGTCCCCAACGTATCCGGTATGACATTTTTGCTTATCAAAGTATACTAGTCGCTTATAGATTTGGCTTTTGCTGCGACATATAGCCCTTCATGTAAAAAATGCAAAGATTTGATGAGTGGTTCATTGATCAAATGCGAAAGCGTATGCTAGTCTTAAGTATGGCATTTGTAGAACTGTAGTAATCAACTCAATTGGCAGATTGACATGAATGCATGTTCTGGTAGGCATATAATCTTCCTGACGGCTAGATATATTACTGTAGCTCTATTTAAGCTACATTATAATGAACATCAGTCTACTCCAATCGTCACACAACTTGAGTTAGCTTTCGTCTGATCAAGACAAGTTCAATCCAAAAGAACACCAAGTCACTACAGCTACCTCACTTGGGTCTGTTCTGAACAAACCTAGCTGAAGCTGAAACTAATTAGATAGGTGAAGGTGAAGCTTAATAGATAATTTAATTAGGGTATTCGGATGAAATTGCTTTAGCTGAAGCGGATGAAATTGTTGAAGCTGAAGTTGAAGCGGATAAATGTAAAATGACATAAATTGACAACTGTAATTGCTAAATATAAAGGATAATAATTTTAGTAGAGGTAATATTGGAAGAAAGCTTATGAAGTTATGGATAGGAGATTATTTGATAAGCTGTATCCATAAGCTGACAAGACGAACACAGCTTATTTGTAAAAGTTAAGCTGAACTTAAGATTATTGAATAAGGTGTCAATAAGTTGCGAAACGAAGAGGGGTCTTCATTTATCTACCGCGGACAAACGAAAAAATGAAAAAAGACAACAATTTCACTAGATGGTGTTTATTTTTCCATTTTCTTCTAAACAGAGAATATAAACATACCACATAGGAGTTCCCATGACCTTTCTCCATGCTTATGTTTGTAAAATTATTCACAGATGCTGGAGGTTTTGTTGAAGGGTTAAAATTGAGAAAGGGCTTGAAACTTTCATACTATAACACAGAAGCTGATGCTCTTGACCTGCCAACAATTGAGGCATATGATCTGCATACTTCCCCATCAATAACATTTGCACCACTTGCACAAGGTTATGACAATTCACTGCTTGCACCATCACCAGTAGCTCAATCACCAAGCCCCAATGCATTTGCCACAGCACCTTCACCACAAACTAAGCCAAATTTAGCTCCAAGCCCTGAGCTTTTTTCGGGCTATGGAACCATTACACCATCACCGCTTGCTCAGTCTCCAACATCTAACTCAGTTTCTATGGCTCCAGCCTCAAGTCCTCCTCCCCTGGACCCACGTGGAGCGCAATTAGGCCCTACCCATAGTAACCCGATAGCGACAAACTTTGCTCCGGCACCGCCCATGGGCCCACAACCCGCTGCAGCACCCAGTCACCGATGGGGCTCAAAGGATAGACAGTGGTGCGTGGCTAGGCCAACCGTGCCTGAACCACTGCTCCAAAAGGCCATGGACTATGCTTGTGGTACTGGGGCGGATTGCGGGTCAATCCAACCTAAGGGGTTGTGTTTTGCACCCAACAACTTGGTTGCCCATGCTTCCTATGCCTTCAATAGCTATTGGCAGAAAACTAAGATTGTTGGAGGCTCTTGTGATTTTGGTGGCACGGCTATGCTCATCACTGTGGATCCCAGTAAGTTACATTCTCTTCTTTTGTTTTCTATTTTTTAACTTTTTGCACGATCTGTAACCGGGAATTGATACACATACTAATACTACATACGGTTTTTTCATTTTTAACTCATTAACAATGATGTCATGTAGGTTTTGGTGGATGTAATTTCGTTCATGAATGATGAACATCAACTTTCCAGCACATATGTGGCCTTTCAAATACCTAAGCTGTCAAGTACTCAAGCCCCGGCCCCGGCCCCCTCCCCACCTTTTTTATTTTGGTTTGAAGGAGGCATAGAGGCCGGTGAGAATCGAGTCCCTAACCTAAAACCTTGGAGATTACCGCTTGAGCCCCTTTTGAGTCCTATATCCTACGGTGGAATAAAGTGTGTATATATAGATAACATTTTGTATAGAGGCTATAATATAAACTGTACAACATAATGAAATGTCCTTGTAATTAATTGCACTCATAACACAGTTCTGACATATTTAATTGTTATTTATGTACGTCTCTTAATGTGAATAGAACCTACATTCAGAATTTCATGTTTAAATTCTTTTTCGGTGTTCAATTACTTAACAAGAACAAATGCTACAATGTTCCAGATTTGTGGACGAGGAAGTATTATACTTGCCATACTATACATGCTGGTCGATACTTGACTGAAATTACAATTACAAAATTCTATGGACTGTCTCAAGCGGATGTTTTTCAATTTGTCAAAACATAGTGGTAGTATATGGAATACTAGATAATCGTCAAAGAGACGTATAGTGTACGTTGATGAAGATTATCACTAGACACAAGCCAAGTTGCGAGGCGACAATTAGGCCTTGATTTGTTTGCAGTTTGGTGTTTCATTCTGGCGGATAAAAATATTTGCTCTGCTATTTTGGTAAATATGTCAACTACACAATCTCAATGTCTAAAGTTTTCTGCAAAAGCAACCGTGAATATTTTCAGGGAACGAGGGAGTAATTGCTAGTACTCCTTCCTTTCATCACATATACTTGTCCTGTTGTTGTCCGTGTTGCTGAATAAAATTGCACCAAGCTAATCCATACAGACAGATGAATGCACCACAAATCTTATACTCCAATTATTCGCCTCCACTTTGGAGGATACACATGATTAGATTGTGTACAGTTGAGTAGAAACATTATACATAGGAAGCGAATCAAGTGCGAACCCACAACATGTCTAAGGTCCGGAGGAAATGTCAAACATGAGCTCCAGGCTTGGAATTTAGAAGTAAGAAAGCAGGATGTTTGGCATTCCAATGACTAGTCTTTGTGTGACAAACCGCATATAGCTGTGCTTTAACACCATCAGTCTTTCACACTGGCCAGAGAGACCGTGCAAACCTCCCAAGCAATGGGCTGGTGACAACGAAAAACTGCGTACGGGAAGTTCAGCTTGTGACAAGCCAAAAAAGTCTTCCCTGCCGCCAGTTGTTGGAATACAAGGATCTTGTATGTGTCCAGGGAATAAGACGGCCATTGGGACGGGTAAATGGACCTCAAGTTAGTTGTTTGTCCGAGGCTGGAAACTAATTGGTTTGTGAATTCTTCCAAGGAAGTTGCACAAAATTGGTGTGCACCGTCTAGGGGTAGATGCACAGGGATGGCTTGAGTTGTTTGCCACCAAGGATGTTATTTATCCTCAGTTAGTTCGTGCTTTGTACAAAAAAATTGATTGTCACTGATGAGGGTAAGATGAAGAGTATAGTTAAAGGTGTGTCCATTGAGTTTAATGAAGAGACATTGGGTCAGATTTTAAATATTAAGAGTGATGGACTTAATGCTTATTTGAAACGGGCTGGTTAGACAATGAACACGTTAATCTTACCTTGATTGTTCGGAAACTTACTGGCTGCTCTACTTTGGAAAAGAAATCATGTGTTCATGTTGGTGATCTCCTTCCTTATTATAAGGTGTTGTTTCATTTGGTGTTTCGATTTATTACACCGTGTGAACATGGACAATAGTACATCTGCTCTTTAGATGACTTACATGCATCTTCTTGACTCTGAAATCTCTATGAGTCTTCCTGGTATTATTACTGGGCATATGAGGTATGTAATGTCGGAGAGTGCTAAGGATCATGCTTGGCCTTATGGTGTGTGGTTAACTGTTATCTTTCGCCACTTCCAGGTACCTTTGACAAAGATTCCTAGTTATTATGAACCACATCTCTATACCTTTGATCACAATAGTTTGACCCAGCTAAGTGTTGAGTGTTTGGATGGGGATTTGGTTTGGATACCCAAACAGTTATTTCCCAAACTATTGTGATCAAAGGCACAGATATGTGGTTCATAATAACTAGGAATCTTTGTCAAAGGCACCTGGAGGTGGCAAAAGATAACACTTAACCACACACCATAAGGCCAAGTATGATCCTTATCACTCTCCGATATAACATACCGCATATGCCAATAATAATACCAGGAAGACTCATAGAGATTCTAGAGTCAAAAAGATGCATGTATGTCATCTGAAGAGCGGATGTACTAAACCGTCCATGTTCATGCCGTGTAATAAATCGAAACACAAAATAAAACAGCACCTTATAGTAAGGAAGGAGATCACCAACATGAACACAATATTTCTTTCCCAAAGCACAACAGCCAGTAAGTTTCCGAACAATCAAGGTAAGATTAACGTGTTCATTGTCTAACCAGCCCCGTTTCAAATAAGCATTAAGTCCATCACTCTTAATATTAAAAATCTGACCCAATGTCTCTTCATTAAACTCAATGGACACACCTTTAACTGTACTCTTCACCATACCCTCATCAGTGACAATCAATTTTTTGTAGAAAGCACGAACTAACTGAGGATAAATAACATCCTTGGTGGCAAACAACTCAAGCTATCCATGTGATCTATCTTATCAATAAGGATGTTCTTGCATCCATATGTAGTTAAATCAGGTGAGTTTAAGTACTAAGGAGAACAAAGACCACGGGCAGTATTTGTAGACAAAAAGCATGACCTTTTAAGAGTAGAGGAAGTGGTAGATGTACCAGAAGCAAGGACAATAGACTTATTATCTTGCTGTTCCTCAGCCTGTTTCTCAGAGGATTGCAGGCAGTAATCGATTTCAATTGCTTTGAGCGAGGTTGTCCAGATTGCAAAGAGTGTGTCAGATCACTATCAACGAGTTCCTTGTTGCCGGGGTCAACTTCAGGGATTTTTTTCTTTCCTGGACCCGTAGATAAAGTAGGTGAACAAGGACCACCATCATCGGCACCTACGCCAGCTGAAACAATATCACTCTCAATTTCCTCGCCATCCCGATCTCCCTCTTTTCTTTTCTTAGCCGATTCACCAATGGGATCAATCAATTCCCCCTCAACTCGGGTCGTGTGTTTTATACGACTACGAGTGTAGCGTTGAGTTATAGGAAGAATACGAAGTGATAGTGTAGAGTGGGATTTTGGCTTGGTGGAGGTTTGGTTAATATCAGTGGTGGCAGACAGAGATTTGGGAGTGAGCTTGGGTTTAGTGGAGGTTGAGTTTGATGGGTAGAAATAATATTTAGGAAAACAGTGAGGGTGAGTGTTAACAAGGAAGGAGGAATATAAGGGGACTGCAGGGAATTTTTTTTTTTGTGTTTTTTTTTGTTCTTTGTTTTTTTGTTCTTTGTTTTTTCTAACTTGTCCCTCTGATTGTGAAGTAGCAACCTCAACTTACAAGGAAATCATCCAAGGAAATATTATTGATCTCCCCTCACTTCCCCTCACTGTTAAAAGGTAGCTCAAGGGCAAAGGAAATGCATGTTTCTCATACAGTTCCTTAGCTTATCACATGGTTAGACGTATAATTACCACGTAAACACCAAGGATTTAACGTGGAAACCCGAATTCGGAGAAAAAACCACAAAGTCGATCCACTAGGAGAAGAGCAAACCGCTCATACGGATACAAGCATTCTCTTGCAAATACCCTCGGTCTCACTCGATCACTCTCTATCACCTCTCTATAGGTTACTTATTCACTGTAAATATAACCTTCTGTTCTGACAATAAGCTTCTTGATAAGCAAATGAAGATCCAATATTTCATATGTGACAGAAAATAAAGAACCTTCAAATTAAACAAGTTGTTGTGTGAGGAACTATGTGAGGAATTGTGTTTAGAACAATATGCAACACAATATCTATTATTATAACAAACACAGCGTGTTCTCCACTCCTCACACCTTGCTATTATTTTATCTGCTAACAAACCGAATAACAAGGTTCACATTAATTGGACTCTAAACATCCCAAGAGATAGAGGTTAAATGAAACCTAAACTCTTATCCAAGACTTTTAAATTCACCTGGACTAAAAATCTACTCAGCCCAATAAAAGTATCTTGTATATGAATCTTCAAGAGACAATCTTGCGTAATACCAATTTAGATCCATGCATCCTAAGCTAGACCTTGTTTCTCACAATATGTAAATTGTTCCTCACAACACAATAAACCAAGTATCAGGTTCAAAACTCTGTCACTTTCAACTCTGAAGATACTAAAGCACATAAGACTTAAATGTATCTCCAATAGACAGCATTCAACACTTTACTTTCTCCAGTTTATTGTCCTGTCATCACAAACAAACTCCAAAACAATCGATCGGTCCACACTCAATGTTCATTTTGGTCTTTCATCATCAAAACTCATAAGGGTCAACAAAAGGTCATTGTAATTTATTGCACTCATAAGTCATAACACAGTTCGGACGTTTTCTTTATTTTTTTGGATAATCAGTTCGGACGTTTTCATTGTTATATATTTGTATACGTCTCTCAATGTGAATAGAATTTACATTCAAGATTTCATGTTTTTTTTTTGGTGTTCCATATTCATGTACTGTACAACGTGTTTGTGGACGGGAACTATTATACAGGCCGTACTATATATGCTAGTTGATACTTGACAAATTACAATTACAAAATTCTATGCACTGTCAAGCGGATGTTTTCAACTTAGCAACACATAAGAGGTAGTATATGGAATACTGGATAATCGTCATATAGTGTACGTACGTGATGAAGATGATCACTAGTCACAAGCCAAGTACCAACGAGACGATGAGGCCTTATTAATCGGTTTGCAGTTTTGTTCTTCAATGTGGCTCATAAAAATATCTGCTCTTAGCTTCCATTTTGGTAAAATTGTCAACTACACAATCTCAATGTCTGAAGTTTTTTGCAGAAAGTAACCGTGAATATTTTCAGGGAACGATGGAGTCATTGCTAGCATTGCTTCATTTCATCACATATATACTTTAACTGTTATTGCTGAATGAAATTGCACCAAGCTAACTGATCATCAGGGCCGTACCGTCAATAACGAGGCCCTGTGCGAGAAAATTAAAGGAGGCCCTCGAAAATTAAAGGACACCCTATATACTTTATTTATTTTTTATTTCCAAAAAAACCTCTATTTGTTTTTTGAAAACTAATTTTATAGATGATACAATATCCTTATCTAATTAAAAAATCATGTCATTTTTAATTTATAAGTCTTTTATTATTTCACAAATGTTGTGTATTGACTTCGTCTATTGTGTTACATTTCATTGTACCTTCTTTATATTCCGTTCAACTTCATAACGTTCTCAAAAAAAAAAATCATAATCACATTTAAGTACAACTTTTTTTTGTTCATTATTAAGTTGTGGTTACTCTAGTTTTGATTTCATACTCATTTCTTACCTTTTAAAAAAAATAAATAAATAAAACTCTAGTTTTGATTTCATACTTTAAAAGACACTTTACGAAAAATCATAAATCCTACTACGAAAAGTTGTTAACGTAAGAAGTGTAAAAAAGAATTTCAAACCTGAGTAAAATAAAAAAGAAAGGATAATCCATACTGTAGCACATTTGCTGATTTCATCGTGTAAATTGTACGTGTAGCCGTGTAGGTGTCGAAAGTACAATGCTATGAACAACAGACAATTTGTGATAGGCATAATTGGGCAGCTGATTTTTCCACAACAAGCCTTTTATGAATCCACACAAAAAAATTAGATGGACAAAAACACCCTTTATTTTTTGCGCGTGTACGACTTTCCAAATTATCTTTCCTGGGTAACTGGGTTCTAGCTAGTGCAACCTCTCTGTCTCTCTTCCCCCTCCGATCTTCCCCCAAATTGAGCAATTACCGCGCACTGTCCCCTTTCATCAGGAACATTTAA
>ONZK01004494.1:22577-38469 GCA_900322385.1 Pharnaceum exiguum | reverse complement strand
ACGATTTTTTTGAACTAGTAGAGGTAAAATTTCACCCCCGAACCCTACAATTCTCTGGTTTTTCATAAAACCTTGCATGATCAAGCAAGTGGTTTTCATTTAGCTTTAATAAACAAAGGGTTTTCCAATTGTTTTCCTAAATAAAAATAGTTGGTGGCGACTCTGTTTAGCATCCGCATTCAAACCACCTAGCGGGTAGACGCTTGGGGCTTTTCACGCCCCCTGTATCTACAGTAATGAGATGCTGAGAAAAGGAAATGGGTTGACTGCAAGCCTGCATAATATGTGTTGCATGGACTAATAATCACTAGATATTGATCTATGGGGTTTACAGATGAGAGAGAGCTGAGTAAAGGTGAATAGAGAGAGAGAGTCGTAATTCGTGTTGAATAAACATAAAAGGGTATATCTGTGCAAAAAGTGTTGCAGAGATATTTTTGATGTTGTAATGAGATGCTGAGAAAAGGAAATGGGTTGACTGCAAGCCTGCATAATATGTGTTGCATGGACTAATAATCACTGGATATTGATCTATGGATAGCATCACAAAGAATAGTAACAACTGCCATACTAGTCTAATAGCTCAATAAACAAGATTCCTGATTCTTAGGGACTCTATCAAAACCCTTCATGAATATGAAAGAAAGGCTGGTAGAGAAAAGAAATGGTGCAAAATTTACATGTAGTAGAATCGTAACCTTTTTTTTTAAAAGCATTAAAATGTTTTTCATCATTCATGTTAACACTTGATTTATATGTTCCTTGCAGACTCAGGTGTTGGAAAGTTTGTCTACATGCAATCAAACAGTTGTTTCTACGGGTGGAGGGGCAGTTATTAGACCCATAAATTGGTATACCCTATATATATATATATATATGTTATTATTTCATAAATAGTAAGTTATCTATTAATTTGTTTTCTCAACTCAAAAGTTGATATCACAATTAGGAGACATATGCAAAAGGGTATCAGTGTCTGGATAGATGTGCCAATAGATTGCTTAGCCCGGAGAATTTCATATGTGGGAACTAGCTCTCGCCCCCTATTGGATGGTGAATCAGGAGATGCTTACACCGAGGTTGGCCTTCTAGCTTTTATATTATGTATATCACGAGAACTAAGTGTCTCTGAGTTTTACAAGTACTTATAAAGTAAATCTCTTCTATTATGACAAATTCATGGTCGTGCTATTAGCCATTCGTTTTAGCTTTTATATATTACGAGAACTAAGCGTATCTGGATTTTACATGCACTTTACTTATAAAGCAAATTTCTTCTAATTATTACAAATTCATGGTCGTACTTCTAGGCTTTGGCACGTTTATCAACACTATTTCGTGAGAGAAGTGAAGCATACGCTAATGCTAATGTCATAGTTTCTTTACCGGGTATGGTTTCAATTTATGGCAAAACTATCAAATTATTATGTCCTAGATTTTGCACAAATAGACATTATATCTCCAACACCATGGCTCCTTTTTGTTAATTTCTCCTTGTTTTCCTTTTCAACAGAGATAGCGGCGAAACCAGGGCACATAGATGTAGATAATCTGACTCCGCTAATCATTACACTTGAGGTGCCACCTTTACACTTTCAAATGCTTTTAAATGTAGTAGTTCATTTTCATGTGTTGGAATTTGGAACTCATTTAGTCTGAACACTTGAATGTTTTTCCAAAATACTTCTATTATGGATTCGCTCTTAAGAGCTTAGAACCCCTACAACCCAAGGGCACTCGTATATTTCTTACTATATAACCATTATCATGATTTATGGCAACTCAGAAGTAACTGTTTTGGCCGAAAGATTATCCCCTAATAATGAGTTGGCAATATACGAGTACTTTCATTCACTCACTTGATGTTTACATCAATGCAGGTTCTTGAGCAGATCAAGAGATATCTTACAAGGGAAGAATCCTCCAACTGAAGGCATATGTGTTATTACGGCCACACTACACATAGTCTTGTTGTCACCATAGTTTGTTGTATCTTTATCTTCTTGTCCCCTCCTCCGAGGTGTGTATTATCTTCTTTTAAATGTAACATAGGGTGATCATACATGTTAGGTGTCAAATTATCCCCTTTCTTTTATTTTTTTTAATGAGGGTACGAGCCCAGTTAGAATCGAGCCCCTAACCTTGAGGGTTGAAGGAATGCTCTATACCAAGACCCGAGCAACTATCCCTTCTCAAAGGTTTCCGTTTTAAGCAATGTTGTAAATCGGACCGGCCGGTTTAGCCAAATACTGGTAGTGTGGCCGGTTTTCCAGCATCAAAATAACCAGACTGGTTAAGAAGCGGTCTAGACTCTAAACATGAATGGACAACAAAAGACGGGGAGAAAATCTCCATCATAATAGGAGATGATATAACTGATTCTGATTTGAGTTCCGATTTCGATGTCGACTCCGACTCTGTCGCCAGTGACCAAGAAGATAATTCAAGTGAAAACTAGACCGTGGTAGAGCTGACTACAAAAATGGCCAATATAACCAGTCAATTTAGAGGAAAAAATGTCTCTTCTCAAATCACTAACGAAATGCTAGAATCACCAATCCCACCATTGATTTAGAAACAGTTGGGCTTTAATTATCGAGGTTCCCAAAGTACCAAGGTAAAAGTGATTCCATCAAACACATCCAGAAATTTATTGCAAGAGCAACCGTCATGCGAGTGAACGAAGATCTTTATGTCCACCTGTTCCCACACTCATTAGGAGGAATGGCCGAAGCATGGTATGGTCATCTACCCAATTGCACAATGTCCGATTGGCAAACACTTACAAATATTTTTATATCTCGATTCGCGCACTACCAAGATCGTTAAAATCAATGCATAAACCCACTGGCTTTATAATGCGATATCACCAACTTCAGGTCCTCACCTAACAACTACAACGAAGCTGTATCAAGCATGATACACCATATCAAAACTACAGCAGGTGGGAGTGAAATGTTAACTTGTTCATATATGGATACAGATTGGATGAATCAAATGTTAAAAAGTCCAAGCAGCACAACAAATGAAGTTATTCATTTAGGTAGTAATTCTTGAAAGTTGGATGAAAGAGCTTATCACAAGTTATGTCCTCATTCTCCTAAGATAGGACATTGTGATAACCTGGATGCTTAATTACACTATATCACAGTCAGCCCTTTATTTTCTTTAATTGCATTCTCAAGAGAGCATCCTCTTCATATGTACTGGCAGCTATACAAATATGAATTGTGAGTGCATCAACTTCTGGTACTTATGAATATAACTGCTCGTGATAAGCCCTTCATCCAACTTTCAAGACTTACTGCTTAAAGATATCTGAGACATCCCCACTTGTAGTGGCTAGCTTAACCGAGCTCTAACACCAAGGAACCTTGGCTTGAAAGTGAAACAAGGCTACCCAACCGGTTCAACACAGTGATGAATAAGTAGCTAGCCAAATGGAAATAGTCCAATCAATAGTGCTATGTGGGAGAATACTGAGCAATCAGAGCAACTACATATTTATGCTCCCACAATCAAAAGTCTTATGGGTGCTACCAAAAGGATACTACTCCAGAATGCAATGAATGAAATTCTGAAGGTGACATACTCAAGGATAGCATGGAAGACTATCAGAAATTCAAAATCAATTGATTGTAACGAAAACATCTTATCTACTCAAAAATCTGCACAAAGTATCTATCTGCGCACATTTTATGCTAACAAATGTCGAACTTCAAAGAACTATTACTCTTTTAGCCAATTCTTAGATTTGTTAAAATTTGAAAATATTATAACTTCAAGTCTATACCCCTTCGGATCCTTTCCCGTAGGGCTCATGTGTAACGTTATAAATTGATCAAAGCACGTCATAGTCCAATAAACTTAGATACCTTGGATATCTTTCAAAGAACTCGAAACCTTCGGAAGAACACGAGCAGAAGTTCTCCGATCCCATTGTATCGCCATACACATGTGAACTTGTTTTTGCTTATTTATCCGAGAAATTGGGATGAATCCATGGGGTTTATTCTTCATATTTTCTGCCCCAACCCATGTAAAAGTACGAATCTTTTGAGCAAGTTGGACCTCCATTGCTCTAGTGGTTCAATCAAATTACCTAACCTGCACCAACATAAAGTACCAATTTATCCACGATCAGTAAGTCAACTACACCAATCTAATGAAATGGGAAAAATAAAAACAAAGTCAAAGCATTTCGCATTCTTTATCTCTCACATCTGCAAAGTCAACTCAAAAACATATCGCAAGAGTTCAAAGATTATAATCTTTACAACCCCACAAAAAAAAATCATCTTTTCTGATGACTAAAGCAGTAAAGCATCTAAATTCAAAAATAATAGACACCAACAATGATAATTCATATTACTTTCACCTCTAAAAGAAAAACCACAATATTTTCTCACCAAAAGTTGACAATCTTACTAACAAAAAAAGTTAGCGATTTTATTGGACAGAAAAGATAACAATTTTATTAGACAAAAAAAAGATGACACTCGTATTATTGAGAGAATTATATGAAAGTATTTAATTGTTCGGTAATTTTTTTTAGTGTTTTTTTAATTAAAAATATATTCTGTTATTTAGGCGTCGAGATTCCAAAGATAAATTTCTATTTAATCATGAAAATGTAGATATTAAAACAATTTGACAATAAATAATAACCTTAGTTTTTGTAAAAAAATATATATTAAGTTCATATATAATCGAAAGCTTAATCGGTAAACTAATATATTGAACTATGTTACAAATAAATGAGAGCTTGGCATATCTATTCATATTTTAATTTGTTAAAAAATCAATCTAGTTTTGTATCTCTGATTTTCCGCTTCTATAATATTGTAGTATATAGAAATAGATTGATGTACGCGATTTGAAAATTTACGTTAATGTATATTTGAAAATTACTACAAATTACTAACGATGTATGTGCGTTTTCCATCTTTCGTCTTGACAAAAACACATTATACTAACTATAACTTTTAGTTGACTTCTCATTCTACATCATCCGCATCGTTTTCTATATTGGTTTTTCCTAATGCAAGGTAAGTGTTCACTAGTTTGTGATTTGTGAAAGTAATTTTTAATTTATGGAAAAAAAATGTAGATATAGTAGATGGATTATATTACCAACTCACTAACAGAATTTAATCCAATCTAGTTTTGTTCTAAAAGAAAAATTCTAATTTTTTTCTAGCAAGCCAGGTCACTTCCTTGGCTCCTCTGATGTGTTCATGTGTACATACTTAAAAAGAAAAGGAAAAAGAAAGCCAGTGACAACACTGACAAGTCTGACAAATCATATCCCCAGACGAGAGACAGAGACAGAGGTCGCCCTGCCACTTGCTACATCCTCGCTCGTCCTTCAAAACCCCCCACTCCCCCTCCTCCTTTCTCTCCCCTTCTCACATCATATTTCTCTCCCTCCTTAACTCTTCTTTTACTATCCTTAATTTTCCTACCTCTCTTACAATTCCCATTCCCATTCCCATACCAAACACACCACAACAACCAAACCAAACCATGGACATCCGGCGTCGCAACAACCCAAAAGGGAAACCAACAACGAGCAACAACAAAACAACAACAATCCCACATCGACATGACGCAAAGGCCTCAGACGCTCTCCCACTGCCACTCTACCTAACCAACACAATATTCTTCACCTTATTCTTCTCAGTCGCATACTATCTACTCCACCGCTGGCGTGACAAGATCCGTAATTCCATCCCTCTCCACGTCGTCACTTTCCCTGAACTCGCCGCTATTGTCTCCCTCATTGCCTCCTTCATTTACCTCCTCGGCTTCTTCGGTATCGACTTCGTCCAGTCCTTTAAAGACGAAGACGAAACCGAAGAGGTCGTCGAGGAGAATAATATTGTTGATGACTTGAACAACCGAGATAACATAGACATTGACAATCTTGACGATGATAGTTCATTAGTGAGGTCGTTAATAGACGGCTCTCTCTCATCGTACAACTTAGAGACCCACCTTGGCGACTGTCACAAAGCCGCCAAGGTACGTCGCATGGCAGTGGAGACGATCAATAGCAAGCCGCTAACAGGGCTACCTTTGGAGGGGTTCGACTATAACTCAATTCTTAACCGGTGCTGTGAGATGCCTGTTGGGTATGTGCAAATTCCCGTCGGTGTTGCGGGCCCGTTGTTGCTTGACGGGGTTGAGTACACTGTCCCCATGGCGACCACCGAAGGGTGTCTTGTCGCGAGTACTAATAGAGGGTGTAAGGCGATTTACGTCTCCGGTGGGGCGTTCAGTGTTGTGGTTAAGGATGGGATGAGTAGAGCGCCTGTTGTGAGGTTCCCGTCTGCGGTGAGGGCTGCTGAGGCCAAGTGTTTCCTTGAGGATCCTCTGAATTTTGATCACCTTGCCATTCGCTTTAACGGGTAAGTTAGTTTCTTTTGTTGATTAATTAATTAGTCGTCTAACTGTCTCGAATTAGTTGTCGCGTTTTTCGATTAATGTTGTTTGAAGTACCGGCATGACATGACTGTTACGCAATTTAGTTTCTAGTTTTGTTTGGTTTGTAATTGGAGTGTTGGTGTATTATAAAATGATAAGTTGTCCACTTGATAGTTAAAAAAAGTTAGTATTGAGTTAAAATTTTAATTTACTATTGGAAGGGAGGTAGGTGGCCATGGACTTAATTCTCCACTTTGACTTTGACGAACTTATATAGTAGATTATTTCTGACGAACTTATATAGTAGAATATGTGTGTGTCTTTAGAAATAAATTTGGCTAACAATATAATGGATGGTTGGATAATTAGGAAGTGTAGTTGGGTTTTCAATTTAGATAGTTATAGACCAGTCTCAATCTGTTGAGTTAAATATATGTTGATTGCTATGTCAACACGGTGAAATTGTCGATCTGTTTTGTTTTCTTGGACAGTTCAGAAAGAAAGAATTTTTAAGTTTAACAAATAAAATGATACTGCAGGTCAAGTAGGTTTGCGAGGTTGCAAAGCATAAAATGTTCAATGGCAGGGAAGAACTTGTTCATAAGAATTACCTGCAGCACAGGGGACGCAATGGGAATGAACATGGTATCAAATGGTGTTCAACTTGTTCTTAAATCTCTTCAGAAAGATTTCCCTGACATGGACGTTATCGGAATATCTGGTAAGACGTTGGTTAGTTGCTTACTGCTCACCAAGTAACAATAATTATTTGTCTAGTTCAATTCATTGAATTAACTGTCATCTGAATGCTTCTAAGTTATTTTAGCCGGGTTTCTTTGTCGTTGGTATCGAATGATGGTCTCCATGACTGTTAATTTAAGCTTGTTCTTCTCCTAAGTTAGAATAATTCATTATTGCAGTTAGTATTTGGTACACTGCTTAACTATAATTGTCTGTTTCTCCCCTTTGATTGGCCTAATTAGTGTGAACACCATACACCAATCCTTTTTATCTGTCGTGTTATCCACTATGTTTTTGAATTAACAAACCTTTAGATTCTATTATGGCATTGGACTTGACTTGGCTTGCGTACTCATTTGTACTGATGGCTGACTGCTTTTATGGATCACTTGGAGAGTGGAGTGGAGAGTCTCAAACTTTAGTAGTAGCTTGCTTTTAAATTATGTGCATTAAGCAATGATTAGGCAGCTTCTAGTATCATTTCTTTTCTTTTTTCCAAATTTTGGTCCCAACAGACACTTAGGGTGCCTTATGACTGCTTGCCTGCCTCATAGCACTTTGGACCACTTAACTACTATTTTGGTTTGTCATAGTGGACACAGTTGCTGTGATTGTTTAATTGTTTTATACTTTTCCTGGTAACTTGTTTATTTTTAGTGTGTCATCCTTCTTTAAAGTTGCTGTGCCGTCGCAATTGTGTGATCATCCTTGGTATTATATCTTATACTGACTAACTTGGCTTGGGGGCTAATTATCATCTTTGCTGATTCTGTACTTGTCATTGGGATATCTAGCAAACTTTTAGTATTAGGGTTTGGATTAAGGACTTAACTATTCATATATAATCTTGAATAGGAACTTTGCCTCCACACAGTCGTCAATCGAGATACATGAAAACTGTTATCTTGTTTTACTCTAGTGATGTTTCTTAGATCATGAATTATGAAGTTGTGA
This sequence comes from Pharnaceum exiguum, assembly GCA_900322385.1. Classification (NCBI taxonomy): domain Eukaryota; kingdom Viridiplantae; phylum Streptophyta; class Magnoliopsida; order Caryophyllales; family Molluginaceae; genus Pharnaceum; species Pharnaceum exiguum. The sequence goes on along the minus strand of ONZK01004494.1, from coordinate 30,348 downwards.
AACTATTTAAGTAATCTAATCCAAGAACTTTGCTTTAGTCATTTCTAGCATGTTTAAGCAAATATATCTCATCTGTATGATGTTGATATATCTCATAATCTATTGCATCAGCTGTCCCCTTCTTATGTGGATGTTTTGGGGAAGGTTATGTAGTCTTTAGCTTTACAGAATTATAAATAATTTTTCTACTTTTTGTATAGCATTTCAATTATGGGCCTCAATACATCCTTGAATAATCGTGAACTCATGTATATGATCCCTGGCTCTGCCAATTCGAACACCTGAATGACCGAATAATTTAAGTCATGAATATGGCTTATGACTTCAAAGTTCCTTTTTTTATTGGGTTATTGCTTATTCTAAGAACCTGCTTGGATTTTTTTTTCTAAAACAAGAATATACTGGATTGTCATAAAACTTGAAACATTATAGAGTTTATTGGTACCGATTTTCGCTGTATCAAATTAATATTCTACTGAATTAGTCAGAATTGAAGTTTCTTCATCTATTTTTAGGGTTATTTTACATTAATCTATGACTGACTAACTAAAAATACAACAACAACAACAACAATAACCGAGTTTAAATCCCCATCCAATGGGGGTGCTCGCGGACTGACTAACTGAAAATCCGATCTTTAATTGTTATCGTGGATCATAATTTTGTTTTATATTCAATTGTAATTGGTGAAACTTGTACATGCTTGCTCGTTTGCTTCATGAAATGACTTTGTTTAGTTGAAAGAATTGGGGTTGTAACAGCCTCTTCGAGCTTAGGCTACCTACTCCTACTATATAGAAGGATGGACTACGTGAACATGGACTTATTTTCTCTCCTTCATGCAGTTGGCGTGTTGCCTTAATGTCAATTATATTTTCGTAAATCAACGTCTATGGTTGTTCTTTTGTTGATGTCAGTTTCACTTGCAAGCCTCTTTGCGGGCCATGTTTTCAGTTGTGTGCTGATTATGCCTTTGATCATATTTAATTTCTTTTTTTCCAATTCCTGCTCCAATAGATAATTTGATAGTCTTTTATTCTTCAGAATAATGCCATAGATTCCATGGTTTTAGGATGGTTAGGTAGTCTTTGATGTTATCATTTCTATTGCATTAGTTTACGTCCTGGTTTGCTGAAGTGACCTTGATCTATGCTCTCTCTCAGGACCACTTTACTGATCTCGTATGTCATTGATACTTTGTCTGAATTTGATCAAAATATGCAAGCATTAGTCAGTTTTGTAATCAAAATGAGTAAAATCTCAGCAGAAAGATTTTTGGGTTTTGGTGCTGGATTAGTTGATCAATAGAATTTTTTTTATACAAAGGATAAATTGAACTATCTGAGTTGGATTAGATGATAGATTTTGATGTATCTTTATCTTTTCTTACCATTTTTTCGTTCTTTTCAGTTTGATTATGATGCACTTCTGCCTGGCTGGTTTCTGTTGTCTAAGAGATTGTGTGGATCTTTTTTTTATTAGTGTAGAAGAATAAGAAGATGCAACTTAGTGGATTGCTTAAGTTGTGTGTTGGTTGTGATCTACTGACCTGAATGTTTGAACTCAACTTCACTTTCTGATTAAAAGATCATTGAACAGTCTTCATTTTGGATTGGATTCTCATTTTCATTTATTCAGGAAAATAATCTTTTGCCAATTGCTTTTGCTCATAAAATTGACTTTAAATTATCCTATACTCCAGGAAACTACTGTTCAGACAAAAAACCAGCTGCTGTTAACTGGATAGAGGGGCGTGGAAAGTCTGTTGTATGTGAGGCAGTCATCAAGGAGGAAGTGGTCAAGAAAATTTTGAAAACCAATGTTGCTGCCCTTGTAGAGCTCAACATGCTGAAAAATCTTGCTGGTTCTGCTGTTGCAGGGTCTTTGGGTGGTTTTAATGCCCATGCCAGTAACATAGTCTCAGCCATTTTTATAGCCACTGGACAAGATCCTGCCCAGAACGTTGAAAGTTCACAGTGCATCACCATGATGGAAGCTGTAAATGATGGAAAGGATCTTCATGTCTCTGTATCTATGCCATCCATTGAGGTTGGTGCAACTTTTTCTTGTTTACTGTTAACCTATTTTTCAATCCTGATGAAAAATTTTTGGCCCTGATCTTTGTTGCTGTCACTTTAGCTAAACAGGAAAAGTGGAGAACATATTTAGTCCCTAGAAATTTACTGTCATGTTCCCAAAATGATTCCGGGATATCTCCCAGAAACACATTAACTTCTATTTCTAAATGCTTATATTTTACTATACTCTTCAAAGGATTTATTACTACAAATTTGGTGTTAGTCACTCTCCTTCCCAAAGTCTTTCTGGTTTTCTTCCTAATTTTCTTTCTGGTTTGTCTTCTTGCTATTTCCTTTTTGGGAAACTATCCTTTTCCTCATTTACTAAACACCCCCATCTTATGCCTATCCACCCACTCCCTCTTATTCATTTCACCCATGTGATGGGTCATTACTTTTACACACTTCGATTGAAGGGGTTACAATTGTGATTTCCATCTATATTCCCCATTTTAATTGAGCTTTGCTCTCAACACAAATAGGAAGATGATTTCGGAGGACTAAGCTTTTAAAATTTACTGTAAAACAACATCAAAACAATAGTGTTAGTCCTAAAATCATTTGGGATCAGCTAGTAAGAACTAAAAAAATATATGTACTATACATAACAATATTCAGAACCAGCCTGCAGATATCTTCCATGATTTGTAGCTGTTGTTGGCTTATTGTTAGACCCCGTGATTGCCTGGGACAGTGGGCAGTGAACTGGCTTGACTTATTGCTTTTTCTGGAAGCATTGAGGGGTTATTTTCTCGTTAGATAATTTGGGATATCTCTATTGTTTTCATTTACTTTTGATACTCATATTGATAAGGTTATGATGTGTAGGTCGGTACTGTTGGGGGCGGAACTCATCTTGCATCCCAAGCTGCTTGCTTAAATTTACTTGGTGTAAAGGGTGCAAGCAAAGGGCAGCCAGGAGCAAATTCAAAGTTGCTTGCTACCATAGTTGCAGGTTCTGTGCTGGCCGGAGAGCTGTCCCTGATGTCTGCTATTGCATCTGGGCAGCTGGTCAAGAGTCACCTGAAATACAATCGCTCCACACGGGACATGACTGTTACTTCCTCATGTTCATGACAAATACTAGCAGGTCAAGTTGATTCCACAATGCAAAGAGTTTCAGATATAATTGTGGAAAACTGTGGATTAATTGCGGTGGTAGCCCTGGTAGGTTAGTGTAACAAAAGGGTACAAAACACATTGTAACGCTGGGCATGTGAATGGACCTACCCCACCCCACCTCAGCTGGAAAAATGTTGGCAATTTCTGTATGAACTTGGAGTTGCAGGCAACCAACGTGAGCAGCTGTTGGACATACTCGTTCCTCTATCTGTCACTGGTTGAATATAGATTGTGAATAGGATTTCTCCGTGTGTTTCCTGTGAATGTGATCATGCAAATCTAAAGTCGTTACTTTGTGCATTTTGGTTGGCCCCTCCACGTTGTTGTTTTTGTGGGAGATGGCATGGGGTCAGAATACAGAATACCAGATAGGTCTTTGTTACAACTGTTTGTACAAAAGGATGTCACTAAGATTTCTGGTATAGATTGGAATTTCAATTGTTTCTATTATTAGTCACTTTATATGAATCATGTTCTTGTACATAACGTAACACAGAGTTATATGTTATTTGAAGAAAAAAGTTCCCACTTTTAGAAAACTTAAAATCACATCTTATCTTACTATTATATAAAGTAGAACACGGAGAGAGAATGTAAAAGATAAATCGCTTTATGTGGCTGGACACGATTGGTTAATAGATAAAATTGAGCCCTTTGATTGTTTTTTTTTTATGGAATGGGCCCCGAAGGACCTTAATTTATATTTCGAGAAGTAAGAAAATCATTACAAGCCAGATCGACGATCTCTCCTAGCATGAAATCATCCTCCATCCAAATACGATCTTGAAAATCGTATGGTTAAAGTTTCGCTAAACTATCAGCTACTTTATTTGCGTCTCTAGGGATATACGAAAAGAAAATAAACTCAAAAAACGAAGACCATAAAAAATTTCTTCTAACACAAAACCTACTGTGGAACGGATCACCTTCTTCTCTGAATCCGAGCAATCAAATTCGAATTGTCACTCCCAACCTCCAGCCTTCTATAGCCTGAATCCCATGCTATCTTTAACCCAAAGAGAAGGGCTTGGGTTTCGTGAAACTCGATATTGCACTGACCTGTTGCTTGGTGAACCGCCATGGCAACAATGTCACCTTCGAAGTCACGCACTGGACATCCCCAACCATAGCCCCAATCTTCCAAGCAACCAGCATCTGCGTTTAGCTTCCATGTACGGATGTACCTGAGGAGGGAGGACGCCACTGCGGTTTAATCGGTGCTTGACTTGTACTTGATTTTACCTGCGCATTACGATAGGCCAAGACAAAGGATAAGGAGGGACCGATCGACTTTGACACTTTCGAACCATCACCATATAGCAAGTTGCATCTGGAGTTCCAGATGGACCATGCGGCTGCCAAGAACAAGCCACTATCTATTCTTCCATCTGCTTCAATGGCTCGTGTACACCACTCCTAGCAGTTATGCCTTCTGTCCGTAAGAGGACCGGTGGCCAGGGACATGTAGCCCATACTTCCCTTGCAGGAGGGCAGTCAATGAGGGCGTGCAGGGTAGATTCTGTCACGGCATTGCAGAGCTCACATACGTCAGTGATGTGGTGAAGCCTTTAGGTCAAGTTTTCTTTTGTTTATAGAGCACCATTTAGTAACCTCCAGTTGGTGGGTATTTTGAGCTTCCAAATATCCGTCCATACTCTCGTGTAAGCGTCGCTACTGCTCGGCTGGGTGGTTGTATGCTTCAGCATTTTGAGCATATGATAAGCCGACCTCACAGTAAATTCACCACTTGGAGTATAGTGCCACATCAATTTGTCTTCTGGCCAATGCAAACGCAACGGTACCAGTTTAACTGCCTCAACGTCAACCGGAAGTAGAAAAGCTCAGAGTAAATCACTATTCCAGGTGCCAGATAAAAAGTAAGTGAATTGCCCAAAATAGCCCTGACTTTGACAGTTTTTATGACGAGAGACATTTGAGGTCCCATTATGGTACGACGTTAATAAGTACAGGTACCCATTTAACATATCGAATAAATTGAACCCCATTTTGGTATTATGGTATAGGTCAGGCACCTAAAATGGTATTTTTCCTATTGAAAGAGCTACAACATGTATAAGGTTTATATAATTCCTTAGATAAAACCGAATGGAGTAGACCTGTAAAATAGCCAAAACAGAGAATTTAAATAATAATCGTAATAATACTAAAAGTTTTGCGGGCAATCGGAGGCCTCTTCCCGCCTCCGGATTTCCAGACCACGCACTGCTCTTGACTCCGCCTCACTAGCCAAACAATGAGACCCCATCCAGAATTATACAAAGCGGCAGATAAAATGTCTTAAGGCATTAATCATACAAGTTACGTCCTATCTATAAAGCCCAAAATATCGTAAATAGGTTGGTTCATTCAGTTAAGCTCGCTGACAACTCCAACTCCATCCTTTGGCCTTGTTTGACACCTAACTAGAGCTGATAGCCGGTTTTGAATACCTGAATTAGTTAGTGGGTTTGACTAGCTAATGTGACCTAGTTGGGGGAGTGTAGATTGTCAATTAACAGCTTGTTACCAAATAAAATCTTATAGATTTAAGCCTTGTTTGGTAGCGAGCTGGAGCTGATAACTGATATGTGGATTTGTTAGCTTGTTTGACCAGCCGATAGCCTGATATGAACCAATTAAGAGATGAAGTTAGTTGAGGGAAAAGCTAAATTTCAAAAAAAATAAAATAAATAATGATATCGACGGTTGTCACCAATTAGGCGACCAGCCCAACCCAGCCCAGCCCAGCCCATCCCAATTCACAAGTAACTCAACAATCCAGCAACTAAACAAGTACAGTGAACCACTGCCACTCACCCGCAAATTACTACTTTCTCCAGTGTCTGTGTTTCAGTTTCAACTCCTCGTTGATAAAGAAAAGAAAAGAAAAGAAAAGAAAAGTTGCTTGGCAATGGCAACAAACATGTCGATTCTGGAGCAGCTAAAAAACGGAAGCGCACATTTCGAGGTCGTATCCTGCCCCGTCCCTTCAATTTCTTTACCAAACTCATTTCAGTTTCATTTTAATCCGATAACAGCCACCAACATTAGTAACCACCGTTTCTTCGCTAGAATTTCACCACCTTCTTCTTCTATGTGAGTAAGTCTTTCCCTTTCATTGTGTTCACTTTTTATTCTATACTACCATTTGCTAAAATTCTAATCTATTAGTAATAGTACGTAATATAGGATTATTTTTCTTATTTCAGTGGCGCAACATCTTCCTCAGTGAAAAAAGCTGAGAAGCATTATTCAGTTTGCAAAGTCACTGGCGATGGCCGTTGCATGTTTCGTGCCCTGGTCTCTCTCTCTCTCTCTCCATTTTTATTTACAGTTTGGCCTAAGGCTATTATGTGTTGTATGTGTTGGGAAAATGGTCCAATTAGCAGAAGTGAAAGCCTTAGTCCCATTTTCAGCAGGAGGGATAGTCAAAATTCAATTTCTGTTGCTATTTTTCAGCCGTGGCAAGGCAAACTAACTAACTCTCCCAGATACTCCCCATTCCCAACTTATAAAATCAAATAACTGCAAAGGTGAGCGACTATGTGGGATATATTAGAGAAAAATAACATTCTTTAAAAGTTTCATATACAAAAACACCAATCTATTCTGATATTATGTACTTCATTATTAGTTTTCCTGGGCAATTGTAACCTGCACCCTTTCAGTTCTCTTGACCTCGGAGTGCACGCGTTTGAGAGAAGTTGCGTGAACCTTAGGGAGTGGATGGCATATAGATTGCGCCCCCCAGTCTAGCCGAATCTAGCTTTCCAGGCAGTGGTTATTCCACGACGCAACTGAAACTGAAACTGACAAGTGTTCTTTTTATTTGTCATTGCTTCTTCACTGTATTCCATATTATGGTCTAACTTCTAATGGTGGTTGTAGGAATATTTGCAAAATTTTATCAGTATATTGCATTTTTTTTGGTTGGGGTGTAGCATTTTGATTTTATATAAGGTTTTGGGTGGCAGCGAGCTAGTGATAATTAGATATTTGAGAGATAGTGGTGATGTAAATATCGCCAGTTTCTGGGAAGGGGAAAAGAAGAAACAAAATTTATCTGTATGGTATAATGTGAATGTGCAGAGTGCACAGTTTAGTCCTCTCTATTATCTGTAAAATTCACACTAGCCGATCCAGTTCTGTTCGAATCAAGGCTATGTTGATATTACTGTTGTTCTTTCTGTGTAGAGTAGTGTTACTTGAAATATAGGACATTGATTAAACATCTGACTTCCATAGAGGGATTTATGCTTCGCGTCAGTGGATTGACCGATCAAAATGTGTGTCTCATGAAATCAGGTCAAAGGCATGGCTATGAACGAGGGCGCCACTCTTACGCCACGGCAAGAGAGAGATGGTGCAGGTATTGTGGGTGTATGTTCCTTTTCATCCCTACTCATATCCACGTTCCGAGGCTTGTGTTAGTGTATGGCTTGTGTTAGTGTATGCCACTGCCTAGTGATGTGATGTCTGAGATTAGTCTCTTTTCAAAAGAGTGATTTTGGTGGCTAATTTTCTTTGTTGTTGGCGTCAAAGATAAGTTGAGAACTGCAGTGAAAGAGGTT